>JBBMOI010000002.1:13737500-13852500 GCA_038088405.1 Porites divaricata
CGATTCTTCGGGAGATTTCTGGGTCAAGGCTCAAGTTCATCGAGGTGGTGGACCCTATGTAGGTAAATTCGTCGACTGACTCGAGAGTGGGGTCGCTGATTTCGATTTCAGGGGCATGGCTGACGTCCGGCCTGGAACGTGACTCACATTGGCTTTCCTGGGGCTGATTGTGAGGCCAAAGTTTTCACATGCGCTGGCGAGTTAGTTTAGTATCGTCAGCGAAGAGCATGTCATCCTCGGGTATGGAGGTACAGATCGTTAGGAGTCAAAGACCTAGGACAGGAGGAGAGAGGAGAAGATTCCAAAAAGTTTCGGAATTAAGACACAGCTCTCTTTCACGCCGCTTTTGATAGGGAAAGAATCTGAAGTAGATCCTTCAGGTGCCCCTTATGCTTTCGTGGTAGGAAACGATCGTGCTGAGTTCTCTCGGAGCTGGATTAGGCCCTTTCGGCTCACGAGATCAAACGCCTTGGTCAGGTCAATAAAGGCTAGAAAGAGCGGCTTGCCCGGTTCTCGTGACTTATCGTGTAACTGGCGCACATTGAAAATCATGTCCGTGGTGAATCTCGCCTCCCGGAAACAGTGCTCCCAGCCCGATGAGCAGCACGTGGGCGATCACCTCCGATCACCTCGAGCTCGGGACTGGGAGAGGGATGATTGAATTGAGGGCAATGTCGGTAACACCTGTCTCTCGCGGATAGAGTTCAATTCAGAGTAGTGTTCCACCCATCTGTCTATTTGTTCCTTGGGATCTGTTATTGGTTCGCCGGATTTTGTTTTGAGGGGGGGGGGGGGGGGGGGAGGGGGGAAAGGCAGTTTCCTTTTCTGGAGGACCTAAAGTTTTCTTGATAAGGCTAGCTGTATTTCGTTGTAACGTTTAAGCCAATAGTCTTTGGCACGCTGTGCCAAAGATTTCTCTCCAGAAGCGTTCGCCAGGATCTCTATTTGAAGTAGACATATAATTCTGCAAGCAGAATACTGCAATGCTGATCGTACTACGTGAAAATTAACTCTGCAAGACATCAACAAGACACCGAAAGAACTCAAAACATAGCGGGTTTGTAGCCATAGACAGCTACGTTCTTCGGCATATTCGTTTGCGGTCCATTGCAGTCCCTTGTGGTTAATGTTTGTACTCTATTTGAAGGTCAATTTTCCCTAAGTGATCTATGGTTTTATACTGTGGGTTCTTGCTGCAACTCTGACTTGTTTTAGTCTTTGGAACGGCTTCATTGCAGGGCAGCGAGACTTATTTTTAATTTGCTCGAAGACATGGCTGCTGCTGAAATCCTACGACAGGCCCAATGGCCAATCCTCTCTTTTTGTTATAAATTTGCTATTTTTGTTTGTTTTCATACCTGTCACACTGATCGATTATATTTCAAAGAAACGGGCCACAAGTTATTCAACCCGTGCATGCGTTCCCGTAATAGTTCCGCGTTTCAATACTCGCTACTTGAAAGACTCCATCGCGTATAGAGGCTCCGGTTCTATAAGCAGTGACCTATAAATATAGTGCCCTGACAAATGATTATCCTTATCTTGACCTCAGGCTAAAGCTAAAATCTTTAGATGTCTTCAATGAATTTAGCTTTAAGATAACTTCCGCATCTACTTGTAGTTTTAGAAAAGATGATTTTGTATATGCTTGACTTCATGTTAACAATCTCATATGTTAACTTCCGCATCTACTTGTAGTTTTAGAAAAGATGATTTTGTATATGCTTGACTTCATGTTAACAATCTCATAGGTAGGGCTTCCTCGAAGACCCCCAGGTATTTCCGCTGACGCTCAGAGTCAAGTCCTGGCAGTGTTTATGCGGGAATGACCTTTCTAGTTTCTTTCTACAGCCTGACACGACTGCACACCAGGGTATGATCAGTATCGCAGTCGGTACTGTGGTCGCTGAGAGTGGAGAGAACGTTAGGCAGGCTGCGTCGTCTGGTAATAACTAGATCAAGCTCGAGCTCGAGCATGTCAAGTGGCATAATAGGGGCGTAGGAGATACAAGAGAAAAGCTGGTGAAAAGGTGGGGCGGATTGGGCAGGCTAGCTGATGTCATCTGTGGGACCGAGGGTGTTTCAGGGTATATGAAACATGATGTTGCGGCTGGCCTTCAAAGAAGGCCACGTGATGCGATATTGCTAAACTGATGTGAGATGTAACTATAATATCACTTGAAAAGCGAACATCGTGGTATCTGTCCAATTCGAAAAATCTGTCAGAGTATGGAGAAGTCCACAACCGCGACAACCAAATATTAAAATCGTGGCGGAATTAAAGTGGGTACAATCTGAAGAACTACTGAGTATAAGTCGCATAAACATGAATAATTAAAATATGGAAGACATTTTTTTTTTCGCGCTTCAAAAAGGTGGAAAATCCGCCTTTCTAGAAGGAAAAAACAAACAAAGCAAAATCAAAATTATAACAAAAGCAATCGCGGGTTCTGAGAGGTTTAAATAGAAGACAAAGGGCAAGGTCATTTCAAGGATTTTTTCTGATTTAAGAAGATTACCTAAACTTTTGACTAAAAATACTCAATGCCAATAGAGAAAAGAAAAATTTAACAACTGACCATTATGATGGGGATTATAATTGGGATTTTACGGTAGTAAGTCCTTTTTGTCTTTTTTTGGCAGATTTAACGTAACCAATTCTTCAAAACAGGAAACGGAGGAAGGCATGAGATTTCTTACTAATCTTCATATAATTTGCGCTATAATTTATACACTTGCTGAGGCACGAAATGACCACTGAACAATAAAAGGAGGTACCCCGAATTCAGTTTCGAGCAAACAATAATCTGTGAGGGATTTTCACAAATTCTACTTCCAACTGTGAAAAAGGCCACCGGTGGGGATCTTCCGAAGTTTTAGCCCTCTAGCTTCTTTCTCACTAGACCTTGGCGAAAGCAAAGAAACTTTTTAACATTTTTCATGGACAAATATAGTTATTTTTGGCAGAGAAGGCCACTTAGTGGATCTTTATCGATACCAGCACTCATGTAGGATTTGCAAGTAGCACTGCCTCTTTGGGAAATCAGCGGAAACAAGGAAACTACGGGAGAATGTCGATATGACATTGGGACAAGCAACCCCTTCCGCTAACTACATGTAGTAGAGTTTCTGCTTGTAAGCGGTACGAGTGGGAGGAAATGAATGAAAATGCCCGTTAACCTTGTGACTTTTAGGAGAGGAAGTTATTGGCAGTGATGGATAATTACTGAAATCACGATATCTAGGTAGGTTGTTAAGATGTTAAACTTTCCTGCTCCATTTGAAGTCTACACGAATGGCTAGTAGATGTAGTATACTGTGACCAGTCGGATTAGAGAAAAAACCTATGGCGAAAGGCCATACCGTAAGGAGCAAAGTAATGACTCAAAAACTAATTAAAAGGCATTTGGCAGTCACCAGTTTAGTAGAGGTCACACAGTCTCTTAAGCCTGTGTAATTGGTAAGAGAGCGACGGATGTACAAGAGCTGCTAAGTGTAATCAGAAAAATCTTTGTCGCTCTGGAGTGAGATTCAAATTTCTCATTATCCATTATGGAAAGATCCTCATCTGGCAAACCTTCCTCTCTTCGGTATGCAAAGAACAGTAACTTCTTCACGCATTGGCGCATGACTCGGATTAGCTTCGCTCGTATTCAGTGCATATCATTTGCGAAGCATACTCTTGCAGCTTAAGCAATAGGGGGCGACAATTTAATTTGTACGACAAATTGTCGGCTTAAGTAATTTTATTTGACTTCTGTTCACTTCTACATTTGCCAAATTTTACATATTAAATTTTTCGGCATTTTAAAGACGAAAAGATCTGAAGACGCCGAAAACTTGTTAAGAGGATAAGGAAGAACTAACTGATTCCAAGAGAGACAGTGAATTAACTGAACAGAAAAAAAAATGACGTTTGCATGGTTATTTTTCGTTCCAGAGCTGTTCGATCTAGGGATTAGCATAAATCGGATTTATTTTAAATTAATAATTTTGCTAAGGGTATGGTCAGAAGTTTAACATTGCACTAATTCATGGACAACCGCAACATTTGGGCCTAAAGTAGTATTTACAAGACCCCAGGACGCCTAACTAAACAGACTGAAAGGAAGTGTTAGATGGAAATTCTATGGAAAGAATTCAGAACCGGTTGAATGGGTCGAAAGCGTGCATTGCATTTAAAGGGCCTTGTCGCGAGGATATTGCAGTTTTAGGTCAATTTCTGTGGAGTTATGAAAAGATATCAAAACAATTTCCATCAGGGAGCACTAAACCATGGCCATAGCACAGTATTTTCTGGTGATTTTTGCAGACCTAGCATTAAACGTGGCGCAACTTTTTCAAGTTTAAATGCATGTCCATCCCTGCCATCCCCAAAAGTGTTAGGCGACAGGAAATACGTGCAGTTTCACTGCCTTAATATAGTAGTCAGGGGCACCCAACGTCAATTTTCGGAAAATATCTTTTCGGCAGACGATTTTAGATCTAGAATTTTCGGAACATCTGTTGTAAAATTTCTTGCTTGCCTGCCTCTCCTAGGATTTTCGAACATCTAAAAAATGGAATAATAGCCCATTTTTAACGGATTTTTAACCTAAAAAGGTCACCTAGAATTTTTGGAAGCGCTTTTTCTGGCTGAAATCTTCGAAAAGTTAAGATTTATTTTATTTTATTATCACTAGACTTTCAGCTTAGTAATCCGAACAGATGAAAATTTTTTAGGGGATAAAAAAATGGCTATATCTACCGTTTCAATAATAAAATACGTTCAACAATGCTATGTTTAAGTGGGTTTGAACTATATTCTCGTCGGGTGCGTCTGAGTAGTCTTAACTAACAAACTGGGCCATTATCAATTTTTGAAAGTCAATTGATAAAAAGACACGTTTTAGTTATTTAACAAGGTAGCAAATAGCTTGGCATAGCTCCTTTAGAGGCGACATTTTATGATGGACTTTTTAAACCAACCAAGGCCAACTGAACCTTGAGGTCTCGTGAACGGGTGAACGGAGTTATGCTGCGGTCTTGTGAAACTCTCAACATCTCGCACTTAACGTTCATCAAACCTTCTGCTTTGAAGATGTATAGATCAGTTGTATATATGTCATGTTTTATAACCTTATTTTGTTACCGGTTCTGTACTGCTTCTCTCGGACATGTAATTAATACTTGCGTCGTCAATTCATGTCCACTGTTGTATAAATAACTGGAAATCACGTGTCTCATAATAATAAAAAGTAAAAAGGTGAGTAAAAAATTGTTTTGGAGAATATGGCTTTATTCCTGAGATAGGTTTAGACTGAGATTGATGTCACTCAAGTTCATTTCTGTGGTCGAAATTCGGACTCTACATTAAATTAAACTATTTCAAAACTACGGGCCCTTCAGAGAAATCGGGCCAAGGTAAGCTTCTGCCAAGAACTAATTAATTGGCAAATGTAGGTGCTTAGAAACGACTTAAAATAACAAGAAGATTATTGCTAAGTATCGCCTACATCCTCCATTAAGTGAGTTTAAAATATGTTCGTCCGCCAGTTAGTCATTAATCCTCTGACCGCTATTTCTTCATGATGTCCACCGTGACATGTTTGAATACTTTTATGCTTTTTCTTTCTTTCGACAATTTTAAGCATACCACATGCTCATTTCTCATTCCTTTCATCAAAAGTAAATCAAAGGTCGTTTTTGAAGAACATATCCAACATCTATTGGTGTCAACGATCCGGCACAACGTTATCAAAGAACACGGTTTACGTCGAATAGTATCTCAATGAAACTTGATGTAAAATCTACTACAGTAGGCAGCATATCTCAAAAGTTGTACGTGGGTGTTTCAAACTGAAAAACGAGTCTTTTGAACCCGAATATCCCTGTTTAATTGTTTTCCTTCAGAGCACTCAGCTCTCTTTGTAATTCTACGTTTCAGCTGACGTTTTAATCCCGTCGGGTCGACCTCTCTTTAACAGTTGCCACCCACATTTGGCAATTATTGGCAAGATATCCAAAATAGTGCAACTTGGAAACAAAGTACAGTCAAAATAGAGATTTAGAGTTATAAGCCTTCTTAATGTGATTAAATGAAAATGGTTGTCCCAATACATAGATTGTTCATTGCGATTAGGGTCAGTGAAAGGCTCTATTCACGATGAACAACGAAATCTACGTTTTCTAAACCTATTTCGGTGACATAATGTCATGTAAGTCATGCCAGCCCCCCTGGAGGAAGTGTATAAGGCGGATATTTATATATCTTGCTTCCTGAAACTAAATCGTTCACAGAATTCTTACTTCTTGTGAAGTAAGATTTCTGCATGCACCATCTCCAAACCTAACGTACCATTTACAGTTTGTTCAATCTTTGTGCATATTCAGAAGAAAATCATGCAAGGCTACTACAACTATACCCATGCATGCAATTTATACTTGCAACCTTGGTCTTTCTTCATGCTCTTTAGTCACGTCCATGAAAACATGCGGAGTGGGAGATTTTCTCTAACCAAAGTCCCAGTTTTCAGATTAAAGCTTATCGCCGAACCGACCCACACCCGTCTGGGAGTTGAGTGGCGACCCCACACATAACTATATTTAATTCTTCTTTTTTTAAGTCACGAAACGCTTGAAGTTTCGAATTCACTGAGCCATGGTTTGGAAGTTACCACGGAACACGAAAAAAGAACTGAATACATATTCTTTTTTTTATTATTGGGAAAAAAAGGTATAATATGTTAGAACCAGATTTATGAGACAGTCTCAGAAGTACCGAGCAGTTAACAAAAAAACCTGAAGAAGGCTGGTTTGGCCAGCCGAAATACTGTTGTTCAAATATATTACGTTGTGTCAGCCTTGCAGTAGTCTTTGGACTTCTCGTCGTCTATTTTTCAAGTTTGGCTGATTAGATCTCCTGTGAGATCCTCGTTCACGGCTTTTGCAGTCTTTCAAGTTTTTAACAATTTTAGCCTTACACTTCCGAACTGGGGTTTTCTTTTTCCAGGAGCGGGTGGAATGACGCAGTACATCACAGCATATACATGTGGCGTTCAGTACCCAGTCAACTCATGGTGTTAGAAGACACGGCTAAAATTAGGTCTCCATCCCAGTTGTTTGAATTGATAGCCAGTTCCAGGCTCTCAGATAGCAGGAATGATGCCTATTTGAAATGCACCCGAGAATATTAGCGCGCGTTGTTCGCGCTTTCTCTTTTTGCATGCGGACCCGACTATTTCAGAACAGGCTAGTTGTTCGAAGGTCCATTACTGCTCTAAAATCGGGGTTGGATTTTAACCCGGGTTCATTTTTCTTTTATTCAAAATCATTTTCTCCCATAGTTTTCCCTATTCATGTTCTTTTTACCTGGAGCATCCTACAATCATCAAATTGTACACAACGAGAATTCAACTTGATTTGCTATCAAAACTTGCATATCTGAATTCAAATTTCGCACTAACTTATCCTGGGTTATCTTAACCCCGCTTTGAACAATCCGCCGGATCCATGATGAAAATATTTAGGAACAGTTTGTCCCCGTCGGAATAAAATTTAACTCTTATTTTTCGGATTTGTCATCTTTGAAATCTCCAAATACCACTAAAAATAGATGACAGTTATATTTTTCCTTTAAAACTAGAAAAGGCGTTTTCTTTCCGCTTAGACGGAGTTATTAGGTTAAAAAAATCAAATTAATTGTCGCGGTTCGTTCACAGCGGCTTGAGTAAGAATTCTCTGCGGTTGTTTACACACGAAAATATGTTCCACCAGGCCAGCTATTAAAGACCAACCTTGAGAGTCAGCTAGAAAAGTAAACGATGTTTTCAAAAGAGATAAATATACAACAGTAAAACATCGCGCTCCCGGCACACTTAAGTGCTGGGGTGGGGTAATGTTACGCTCGCTTTAATAGTACTAGGTTTTTGTTCAACGTAACTGTGCTCTATAAATTGCCAAGAATTTGTTAGCAATAAAATGGAAATTACTCATCATGTGTTAATATTGCCGGTGTAATCGGGAAGTCATAAAAAGAAACTGATATTATTTGAGTTATGTTCAGTTATTTTCATGTTTCTGTAATTCTCCTAGGCTGATTGATGGATCTTTTGGGATTTTGCCCTGGAAGAGCTCTGTCATTGACGGGACACAAAATTATGAAACATCCGTGTACTGCGTGGGAACGGGTGTGGCCGGTTTTATAGCAGCGATAATAGCGAAAACCCCACCTGATGGACAATACAATTACAACAGTAAAAGCGAGAGTAAAAACACCATTTATTTCTTTAAAAAATCATCTGCGATATAGGCCTAAAGAACAAACTTGAAAATGTTACGGGAATACAGAGAGAATTTCTCGTCTCTGATTTTCTGTCAACTGGTGCAGTTTTTATGGTAAAATCTCGGATTAACGAAAATCAGCTTACCGGTTCGGAAAAAGTTATTTGCGGACTTTTAATTGGGGTCAAAGCTCAAACTGTCTGAAATCTTATGTTATTTTCCGACTTTTGAACAAAACTAAAGCCAGGGATAATGTAAAACGTTAAGTCATTTAATAATAATAATTCAGAGGTGCTTATAACAACAACGAAATTTCTTCCTTCTTATTTTCACTACACAACTGAACAATAAAAGAGCCATGAATCATTTGTTTTTCATCGCTCAGCTGAGCGTTTGCCTTTTTGCTTTTTTCAGTTCGTGAAAAATATGATTGGAGGCGTATTCAAATTATTTTTTCATTCATTTTGGTTCCCAGAGTAATTGGCTTTACGCTGTGCTTTCCTTTTTCTTAGACCATTTGCCTTATTTTATTTACTGTGTAGGTTTCATATAAAACCGTTTTAGATGAAACCTACATAAATAGACAGTCATTGAGTAGTCTTCTCTTACTAATTTACACAACATGCATTTATAATAGAAATTTAAAGGAAAATGAAATAAGGCTAGCTACTGAAAAGCGGCGTGCCTGCAATTCTCAGTGCAAATGTTTGCCCTACGTCTGAAAAGATAAGTGTTGACCGAAGAGACAGCCATTGCTAGGGTTTGCTAAGCAATTCGTGTCAACTTGGACAAAAGCCTTCTTTCATTTCCTCTCCATTTTCCATCTATTCATTCAGTTCTTAGGCAAGACCAAATCATTTTCACTACAATGCAACACATAACTGCCGGCACATACAGCCATCTCTCAGTAGCTCCTCGTCTCCTTAGCGGATTATGTAACGAGCGACGGAGGAGAGATGCTGGATTCGAAGGCTACCTCAGA
This sequence comes from Porites divaricata, assembly GCA_038088405.1. Lineage (NCBI taxonomy): Eukaryota > Metazoa > Cnidaria > Anthozoa > Scleractinia > Poritidae > Porites > Porites divaricata. Next base: position 13,746,745 of record JBBMOI010000002.1, read on the forward strand.
GGATCAATACTTGTTCTATGATGATAGTGACTTTCAAACACACAGTTTGTTAATTTCGATGGCGTTACTATTATTTATTACCATTTCTTTCATGAATGAGTACGTTACAGTTGTTGTTGCTGACTCCCGTAGTAGTATTATTAGACCGGCGTGGAGGTTGAAGTCCCCCAGATTTTTCATTGCGTCATATCTTGTGATTGTTCTAAAACTCTTGCGTCAAGTCAGTAAATGACATGACATATTAATTAAAGTTCCCAATTGTCCATTTGCACGTTAGATTCGAAGAATATATCTGTACTTGTTTACTTTGTTTCTTTTAATAGTATTAACTCTAAAACCGTCTCAAAACTTATGGCCATCCGGCTAAACTCCAGCTTTATATTTTGCGACAATCTGCACGTCGTGCCAAAATTTTTAAGTCAGGGTGGCAACCGGGAAAATAAAAAAAACAACTTGAGTGAAGATTATGCATGTAGCCAACGACGTTTTCAACCTCGGTAACTTCTCAGAAAAACACAGCTGGTGTCTTTCTACTTAACATTTTTTGAAAAAGATTGCGTACCCTGACACTGATCTAACTTGATTTAAAAGTGGGTAATGTTATGCACCGAATCAAAGAGTCGCTTAGCCGAATAAAAATGGGCTAACAGAAATTCCTGTTGCACGATGTTTGAGATATAATATTAAACAACATGCGACAAGCTTCTTTTTATTATTTTCTCCTATTTTTTCCTTAATAAAGACTTTGTAGAGATCCGCTAGAACGATTTTTGTGAACTCCAAATAGTTATTTTGTAGTTTCAGCAGAAAAAGCGTCTCAAAACATTTGCAACAACTGTTCCGAATTAATGGCTATATTATCGCGTATTACCACCATCAAAGGAGAGGAATTTTAAGAACTCAATCCCTTTAATTTTTTTAAAATCAAAATTATTTCACTACCTCACTTTGACAAAACTAAAGGCCTTCGGGTTTAGGTTGATTTTTAGCTGCCTAAAAAAACTATTTACGCAAGCGGCGATTTACGCCATTAGTTATCTTTTAAGGAGCGAGTTACGCCTGCGTTAATTTCAGCGCGATTTTTCGAACGCAGTGTAAAATGGGTTAAGTCATATCCGGCGCTAATTAGCAATGAATTTAATTAGCGGGAAAGACATAAATCGCCCCCCAGAGGATTAAAAGTATTATACAGTATATTCTACCCCTTCCCATTTCCGGATTTGCGGTTAATTTGTAACCAAGCTAAGGTTGTGTTCTTTTTAGTTCGTCATCTTTCGGTTTTGCAACCCAAAAACGGGTAAAATAATGGAATCTAATTATCTTGATCAAACAACGCTTGAATGCCTTAATTTGTGCTTCTGTGCAAATTAAATTAAGTTTTGCTTAGTTTGAACTAATATAGGCGATGACAAAGACAGCGGTGAATGGCCGCATGCTTCGTTTTCTTTCTGGAAGGATTAACATAGAACTGTAAAGATTGTCTGACCTAGAATAAGGTGCCTACGTGAAAATGTACCAAAGGCAGGAACTTGAGCGATGGTGGGTGGAAAAACGTCTATCTGCCCTATGGGATTTAGGTAAACCACATCTGAAAACACAATCCCTGTTTCCCTTGCCACTCGCTTCGAAAGATTTCCGCCGCACGAAGTTTTATACAACTCCTGCAACCCACCATTTTCTAATGAAATACACTGTCAGCTTATTGGGTTCTTGAGCGTTTTATAATAACGAAGACAATTCAAAAGCTCTTTAAAATTTACGACTTGCAATTTAACCTCCTGTCTTTCATCAGATCTTTAGCACTGCCGACACGAGCTGCGTAGCTATCGCTTATCGAACAAAAATATTTTATTATTCACCCTCCTGCTTATCTTTACCTTTTTGACGCACTTCATATTTCCAAAAAATTGTCAAAAAGAAAACTACAAACATTTTTTGAATGAGATTTCCTGAATGCCATCGATCAAAAACTTGTACGAAATTTTGCAGTGCAAAAATTCCACATATTTTTGTGGGATTACGTTCACTCAGCTTGAAAACGTGCGTCTTTTTTTCCTAGTAAAAATATTTACGCAAATGCTTGTATACTGTTGGCTGAGATTTTAAGAAAACCAAAACTATTGCCCTTGGTAAAACCTAATAACACTAAGTCACATCCGGTTCACTGTTCAATGTGTTGAAATTGCATTAAGGGTTTTTTGCTAATTTATTGCTTGGTGAAAGTGTTTTTTTTAAGTTTGCCGGTCTTTCAATACGAGCTCGCAAAATGACGCGGCATAGAGCTAGAGGAATGTGTCTAAAATCGATTCTTTAAGTTAAAGTGTGTATAGGGTATAAATAGCCTCTTCCGGTATGCATCTATGTAATTACTCAGATTTCCGTCACTGTGTTATAAAAACAGTTACGTTCGACCGGGAGAGACATACATTAGGTCACTGCTTGTAACGTTGACTGGCTCTGAGTCGTACAACTGCGATAGCACGGCAATCTGTACTCCTATTTCAGTCCGTAATAATATCAGTTCTCAGACTCCCGTGGGATTTATTCTGTACTGAGGCTATGAAGCCGATAGCAATATTTGTGCTGTACATTGAGATTTACATAGGTCTTCGTGTCGTAGCCGAGACCAAGTGTGGAAATGCTAAGTGTTCCTCAGTTTCCTTGCAGCAGCAAGGGAAAAGCCTTGGTAAGTTTTATACCGTATTGTTCTTCTTAAGAAAATATGCACTGCGCTTACATAGGTCTACATACGACGTGTTGATCAAATGACTCTCAAGATTGGAAGTGATACGTAAAGAAAGTATTTACCCGTTATAAAATCTTTGATGTCCACACGCAAGCTGAGTTTTGGTAAAATCATTGGCAGGACAAACAATACAATCCCGATATGATCTAAGATTACTGTATAAAATCCAAGGAGTCAAAAATTGCAATTAAAATGTAGCGACATAACCAAGTCAGTGTCATATCTATTCAATCATGCCACTTCATTCTGTAAACTTCTGAAGATACTGAAATTATTATCAGACCCTAACCAGTGACAGTAAAGATAAAAGTTCCAGCTAAACAGTTACAATATTTAAGCAAACTGTCGCAGCACAGAAACAAGTGAAAATGCTAGACGTCCTGAGATGGCATCTTTGAATTGGTTCCGTATATTGCGGTGTATAAGAAAAGCGTCGAGTTCACGGGTCACATGTGATTCCACTCTTAGATATTCTCAATTCAATCAGTGCCAATTGTTTAGAAAAAGCCAGTCGTAAAGAGGAAAGTCCTTGAGCTTATAATATTCTGCTGGAAATTTTTTTGCATTGTGCTAGAGAAGTGAGAATAGCCATGCTGTTATCTGTCAACAGTTGTTGTTTTTGCTGTGAAGTATTAAGCTCGCCTCCTCTTACCAGTTTATAAGCAAGCGTGCGGTTAGCCATGGTTATCTATGATGAGCTTTAAATGATCGATCGTTTACAAACTCTTTGATAAGTGCGTAAAATATTCTTTGGGCTACCTAGCGAGGAAATTGTGGTCTTAACTGGGATCAAGCACACACCATTTCAATCAGCACAATGCTGCATCAAACCGCTACGATCGCGGACCAACTGACTGTCGATGGGCGGTTTACACAACTGGCCCAATAATATATAATTCACTCAAGGAAGGCTTTGGAAATATACGGTGGCACTTAATATTCAAGACATTGATGTTATAATTTTTTAAATCGGGAAAATTCCAACTTCGTGATTCTCTGCAATAATTCAATTTCATCCACGTTTGGTGTGTTTAGTTCCTCTGGGTATGCCTTGGGGCATATTCAACCGTCATATTTTACAAGATGACGCAGACAGGGCTCGCGTGCTTGGAGCTACCTGCTATTTGTTTGTCGAGAAATCGAGAAATATCTTGACCTCGTAAGTTTTATCCCATGAACATAAAGCCTTGCGGCTCGACCGTGGTGGTTGAGCTCGCAAGGTGACAAGCGAGAGAAACATGCACAATGAAGTACCAACTTCAGATTTTAATGCAAGGTTGACAATTGTCGAAAAATTCGCTTTGAATTGCTTTTTAAGTCTCACCGTTTAACACTTGAAAATATAGTTTGATTATCCCAGATTAAGCACGTGCTAGCCTTATCGCGGGATCGAAGGAAATGTTGGTTGTTTCTTTTGCTGTTTTCGGGCAGCACAAACTGGAGAAGTCTTCATTTTAGCAGTTCTCGTATAACTGACTAGAAACAGGTAGGTCTTTCTGATAACCGTTAACTTAAAAATTTTACGAAGACTTTACAACAACACATGTGTACACATTTTATTTCCCTCGCTATGCAAGAGTACGCAATTCGATACAAGGTCGGCTTTTCTTCACAACGGCGGGCGAGCTTTGAAAAGGTCTAAAGTTTCTAGCCCAATATTCCGCCTTTCGGATAACTTTGAGAGTGTTGCTCCACCTACCGCAGACAAAGGAATTGCGAACATTTCGGGTTGATATCCGAAAACAAGATGATCTTGTATTCAAACAGTAATTCCTAAGATGATGTCACAAAACAATTTATTCCATTTCAGAGGAAACGTCTATACCATAAAAGGAATTGGTTCATATGTTTTCTGAGCAGATTCTGGTCTATCCTGCAAATATATATATAAAAAAATACTAGTGGTCTCCGAGCTTCCAACACACCATTTTTTTCTTCGACGCCGAGACTTCCAACAAAAGGGATTTGTTTGTTTTCTCAATCGCTTCTTTTCGTTACAAACTGGAACCTTGCTTGGTTTAAGCCGAAAAAAATGCGCTTAGCGCTAAGAGTTTTTCTTAGTTTTGTTTGAAGAAAACAAAAACTAATTAACACATTTTTAATGGGAGATTTGAATTCTCATAGTAGGCGAGATTGTCATAACGTTCGTTGTTCAAAGGGAGCAGGACACACGCTAGCAACACTGCTCAGCTTCCACGTTTCCTCTCTAAAAGGAGTATATAGGCGACTTTTCAGGCAAATCTGATTAAAGCAAAACCTCCTTGACAGAAACAAAGGACCTTTCTATTAGCAAGTAACCAAGCATTATCGTAATTAAGCAAATGTTTCGGACCATTACAAAGAATTATCGGCAAAGTTTTTCTTCGGTTCGATTCAGCAGTTGTCTTTCCTAGCCCGCTTAGATCAGTTAATCTTTTTTCGGAACAGTTGTTGAAAAAGCTATGCCTGACTCATCTTTAAAAGAGGCCAATTTTAGTATTACATTTGTTTTGTTTGCTAGTTTAATCCTCTGTTTTGCTTCTGCTCAGCGGAAAATGGTACATGTAGTCGAACCAGGTTCGACATTTTCTCTGATTCTTTACTCAGAAGTTAAAGTGTATTTAATTTATATTTAAAATTCACTATGTAGATAATGGCCAATATCGCAAAGCAAACAAAAACCCCGACATGGATGGCCTTTTTTATAGAAAGTCTCGATAAACTGAACTAAAAGAACCCACCAACTGATTTCCTTGCAATCACACTGATATTAGATTAATAATCACATTAGGTGGTATCAATTTTTTTATCCACTCGTACCCTTAATGAATATTAGATGATAGATACTGATAGCCGAGGCGTCGTTAACCTTGGTTTATCACTAAAGACTATCTATACAGATCATCATTAAAAATTTAAAATGAGGTCATGTGTGCGGAATATGTTATACTTACAACATACAAGCAAAATCGATCTATCGTTCACACTTATTTGCTTTTGATTCAGCACATGCAATGTAAAGTTTAACGTTTGATCAAGTCGGAAAATGAATGATAAATTTTCCTTATTTCATTTTGTAAGAAAAAATCAAGCCAGGTCTGCCAGTAGATCTCATCTTTTTTCTATCAGCTGTAAATTCCTTTAGCTACAAACGGTAAAAACCAAATGTGCACGCCTGACGAGAGTCCATTCAAGGATGGTTTGACAACTATATATTAGCTCCAAACGTTTCTGAGGGGAAAGGAGAAGGAAGAAGCGAAAGGGTTCTTCTCTCTGGCCCTAACCCCTTACTGGGAAGGCCTAATACTCAGGCTACAACAATATGAACTTCTTTGGGGCCGGCAGTAGAGCCAGGGGTCTGCCTTGTAGAAAGTGAAACAAAAGCATTGATCGGAAGAAAGATCGGGACCAACTCAAGGTGTCTGTTTTAGAGAGTTATCCGTTAAGAAAGAGTCGACCATATGGTTAGAGACGCACTGAGCAACAAGGTGAGTTCGTTCTAGCGTTTTGATTGGTTATCTGGGCTGATTAGAAAGTGTTAAATTTGGTAGAGCTGACCCTGTAAAACGTACACCTAACTTTCTTCAGTCCTTTTCCAGACTTTTATAACGCAGACACCTCTCCAAAGTTGTCTAAGAGACAGCTAATTTCAGACTTTTCTTTGAATTTTGATTGCTGACGTTTTATAGGGATAAAACAATTACCATTTACCAAGCAATTTACATTGTGGTCCACAAAATAAGGACAGAAATAATCGAAGTAAACATAACAGGTAAGATTCCCAGTTGCCTGGAGTCAAACCAGTCAGCTTCTTACGAGCCTGGACTAGGAGTTAAACTGGGGACAACCGTGAACAAATCCAGCTAGCGCTCAGTCCTGGACTTGAACTCGGGGTCTCGGGGATGGAAGTCTATCGCTCTACCCTCTCCTTCAGTCGCGTTGTCTCCCTTCGTGCCCACAACGGAATTGATTACGAATGTATAGACCACCGCAAAGAATTTCGACAGCAGGCATTTCGAGCTCGCGGCCTTTGTTATTCAAACGCCAGTCTTTTCAAAACGTATATTTTACAGCCTACTTGTAATGGCAAAAAAAAGGCATCTGGTAATGTATTATGTTTAGAACGTATTGATAACTTCATGGGTATATTTTTATGTACATATCTTCTTTTTATGATCCCTATAATTTCTGAAGAAAATATTCGTTGTTTTTCTTCTTGCTATAATAAATGGCTGCTTTCCATATCCACCTACGCATTATACATTAGTTACAAACGTCTTTATCACTTTGATAGCTTCAAGTATTGGCCTCGTTCATGTTTTGGTATTTTCACAGTAATCCGTAAAATACGGATTTATATTAGGGACATGACCGATATCCATACGCCCTGACCTCTTGTGCGGTTAATAAAGCATGCATGTCGGCCTGGCCACTCCCTGTTTGTATGCCTCTTTTCGTGTCATGAGGCGATGGAATAGCAAATATCAGGTCTGTTGTCTTAAGTCTGGATAAGGTCTAATATTATCATGCTAAATATATCGCTATTTAGTTTTTTTTTTGTCAACAACCATCATCAACTAGAATAGACTAAAAAAAAAAAAAAGAGAGAGAGAGATCCTTTACCTGGGAGATATCGCAGACTCTTTGTATTTTCTTGCTCGGGAGATAACAGGCTGGAATAAATATTTCATGTTGTAGAGACTGAGAGACTGAGAGGAAAATATCGCTTATTTACTTAGTAAGAGTGCTATAAGAAAGTAACGCCAAGCGCTCGTTATAAAAACATCCCTGTGTAACTAAAAAACACGTTCAAGTTGAACAATAATTCTTGTTACGCTCTTAAATCGCCGTCTCCAATGCACGAGTAATTATCCCGCGGGCACTTTTTAAAGTGTAAGCAATAGAGTTCTTGCTCTCAAGCTTCGCATTTTTCATATTCATCTGAAGTTAACGAAGTGAAGCTTGAGCGTCAGATTCACGGTTTTATTTGCAACAGAATGAACAAAGAAAATAAAGTAGAAAAGAATTTTAGGTCGGAACATCAGTATAGGAAAATTGGATGAAAGCTGATTAATCAATAGCTTTCCTGTTTACTTGAAAAAAGAGCTGGTTATTTGCAGTTTCAGTTCAAATATTAAAAAAAGAATGACAAAAAAAAAATGAAAAAAAGAAAGGTAACAAAATGCGGATTTCTCTTTGAAGAAAGTGATGTCAAAGGAACTGTCTTTACTTTCACTTTCAAAGCTCTTTTTTGTTTCGTTGGTACCTCTCCACATAAGCAAGTCTACTCATGCATAAGCCAACATAATCTACATATAAAAATATTGTACCTAATTTGGGTGTTTGCTAGTATTATGGAAACTTTTTAAAGCTAGCTATTGTGTTGTCGTGAGGGCATTCTTCATTGCCTTTTATTTCAGTGTTTCATATTACGTCATTTGGTGATCGCACTCGTCAGCAATATCAATAACCTATTACCGGGCAGACCAAACAAACAACCAACGAGCTTCATGTTTGCTCCCCAATACGGTTCTTCAACCCCGTAATCCCGACCCAAAATTCCGTGCAATCCCATCATCCTGATGGTTATTTTGGCATCCAACCTCACGGGCATACTTTCAATCCCGAACCTTGCCCCGATTTTGCTTTATAATCCCGAATCCCTAGCCTCAACTAAGGGAAAGGGCTTGCGGGGAAAATCTCATCATCGTGCATTTACTTAGAGCATATGCACATCGAGCACATGCACTTCAATAGATGTACGAGTTTACATACAGTGAATAGGTTCTGAAACATACTCTTTTCGAAGCATTATTCTTCTCTGATCTCATGACTCAAACGTAAAATTATAATAATTAAATCTTTTCTTGGGTACTTGTCTTTTATTCGGAATACCCGTTCTTTGGAAATCGCAAAATTTGGACTTTTCCGTCAGTTTTGTGTCCGTAAATTCAGCGCAGATGTAGTAAGTCTTGAGGTGGCGTCGCAGAGCCGTGCACTTAATTTGGATTTTTTAAAGAATTGTTATCCTGTTTCTTTCTAGATGAGGTAAAGAAACAGAAGGTAGCAGACCACTTGGAGGATGACAAGTATACTTGCTGTGCTTGTGGTGGAGCAACGTATGACATCACTTTCACTGGTAAAGTTATTTTAATGTTTCACTTTAACGTAACGGTTTTTGGCCCTAAACTGTTCCCAGGGTCTTCTCTTACTCCTCTTACGCTCTGGGGCACGAGGAGGAGAGGACCCTGGGAACGAAGTTGTTTATCAACAGGCAGTTTAGAGCCTAACCTGTTTGAATGGATCCAACACCATTATTGAACAAATTGGTGCAATACAGATCAAAACTTTGGCAAAAATTGTTTAAACTTTAGTCGTTTTCGTTCCATATGGAACGATGCATATTTTTCTTCCTGAACTCATTCAGAGATAGATCTTTCCACCGATACCTCGTTTTTAATATATATTCTGATCAATTCTAACAGAGTTACACTCACAAAAAAGTAACATTTTGGGGAAAAAAATCCACTGCCAATTTTCGCTGTTTATCTACTACTCCTTGAAGATTAATTTTGTTCCTTTCCTAAACAGTTAGACAGCCACAATTCCATGAAAAAGAAAGATCATAAAGTGGGCAGCCAAACTGCTTATAAACAAGAAAGGCAAACGAAACAAAGAGAGCGAGAGAGAAAGATCGAATAGATTTTAAAAAGTCCACATTTTGGCTTCTGCGGATGCGCGAAAAACAAAAACGGTATTTAATTACATCCGATTAGTCGGAAAATATGCTCTTTTTGTTGCAAAACTCATTTTGAGGACGAGTTCTTATGTTAATTAGCAGGAGACCAGTCCAAAGAAAAGTAAATGGTGAAAAATGCGGTTTTTTCGCTACTCGGTCATATTTGAGTGTCAGTGTACTCGTATTTGAGTGTCTGGTGTATTTAATAAGAAAGAACTATTTGGGGACACTACTTTTACGTCTCCTACTGGACACTAGGCCACCATTTTACGTGATCATCCGATCCACGCCAAGGTATCACCGTTTTGCAGGGAAAAAACAAAGTCCCTTCATCTCGTAGTTATTTTAAGACCATGAGTATTGGTCCGGCCCCAGGGATCGAACCCATGACAGCAGTCAAACATTCTACCGACAGAGCTACAGTAGTCCTGGGTCGGTTTAAAAGATCCGCAGTGATAGCCCACAGCTATTCAGTGATTACAATTTCAAGCCTACGTACATTGACCATTCTTATTTTAATCTCAGAGCTAATGAGCGGCAGTCCAACTCCACCAAATTTTCCGCGACAGACTACATGTCTTTCAAGAACAACAACAATAGTAACAAAATATTTTTTATCTAAAGGTAAATGGAGAAAATCCACACATCCTCGGCATTTTCCAGGGATCATGGCACGCTGGTCTCCATTGATCGGTGCTTCACACAGTAAAGATTACGTCATTTGGAAGTATGGGGGGATGGCCTCCCCCGGAGTCACCACTGTCAGCGAGTGGGGAGCTGTGTATAAGCTAGTAAAGGAGATGAAAAGTCAGGGGGGGAATGTTCACAGGTATATATTACCAAAAAGGTTTTTCACCTGCTCTGCTGGCGAAGACGATTATTAAAGAATTTCAAGATTCGGAGCAAAATTTGAGACAAAAACGAATATTTCGTCCGAATCGCTCGAACTTCATCAGCGATGTGAAGTGTCAGGTTGCGTTTTTGTCTCAAATTTTGCTCTGAGTCTTGAAATTTCTATACTAAATTCAGGTACATAGTTTTACACTAGAAGTAATCATTGACTACGGATCCGCGTTCGTCACGAAATCGAGTCGAAAGGAGTCCAGTTTCCCGGCCAAGGTGCCCCTGATAAAATTAATAGAGTCTTAATAGGGGCGGTTAAGTTGATAGTCGCACGTGATGTAGCTCAAATATTTTTGCCTTAGTGCCACAGGAACAGCAGATTAGGATGCTTTCTGACCAACGCGAAAATGCTAAATGTTTTTTTCATAGTGGATGCGCACTTGCTTTACTACAGTACTGCTTACTATACTCTAGCCACTTTAAGGGTACTCCTGTGATCAGTGGAGCAAATTACCAAATTGAACGGTGGAACATGGTTTAAAAACCCAACTGGTCTCAAGCAGTTTAAACTAGTGGCAATTTTCAAGTATGGTGGACGACTTGAGCGCGGTACTCAAACTCGGGGCCTCCTGAGTCCAAATTTTCGATGAAGTGTTCTAGGCACCAAACCCAAAGTAATAAAATTGACCAATTACATTAGACTTAGTCCGTCCAAAGAACTAATTGGAACTAAAAGCAAACTTCGGCTACATAAAAAGACTTGCAATCAAACTTAGAGAAAAAACACCATGTTACTTGCAGTAACGCCTCTACCTTCTCCTTTCGGTGTTAAGAACACTAATAACCTGCGTTGCATATTTGACTTCTTTTATTGTTAAGACCCGAATATACCCGGTGTAATATTGCCTGCAGCATTACGCGCAACCTCTTCTAAACGGCTACTAAGTCTGGCGCGCTATTCCGCGCAATAAGGCCAGAAAGACTAAAACAGGAGTTTCTACTGTTGCAATATTGTTAGCAATGCTGCGCGCAACAATTTTAGGAATTGAGATACGATGCAATTTAGCCATCGCTGTACGTTTGTTTTGTCTTCGTTTCAGTGTCCCTTAATTAGGCAATTTGGTCAGATAAAACCAGGGCCGGGTTTAAGCTGGGTTAAGATAACCGAGAGTTAGTGCAAAATTTTAATTTAGATAGGAGAGCCTAGCCTGACTGATTTCATCCCATTACTTCGAGTCGTTATTACTCCCTCAGTAACGTCGTTACTGAGGGATCGATCCGGAGTAATAACGACTCGAAGTGATCGGATGAAATTCAGGCTAAGGAGAGCCTAGAAAGCGAGTTCAGATTAATCCTTTTTGTCTCTAATTTTATGATTGGATGCGCTGAAAACAAAAGAGAAAATTATCAGGGAAAATGCGTTTGAACAAAAGAAAAAGAAACCCGGATTAAAATTTAACCATGGGTTAGTGCTAATCAGGCTTCAAACAACTGGGTCGTATTTCTGTAAAAGTCTTTTCAGAGCGCTGACCTTAGGTTTATGGGTTAAGGTGTTTGCACTTACTTCTAGCATCATCCAAACCCGAATGCTATACACAAGTCCTGGTCAGGTATCCACTACCTTCAAAGCAGACAACAGACGTAACCTTTTATCGGTGCTGGCAAAGATAACCCCAAGCCCCGATTGGAGCGTGGGCGTTGATCGAATTAATCTGTGCGACGGGAATTGTACTTGGAAAAAACAGATCGTTCAGGATCTCTACCCATGGGATGCAGGTAAAACAACAACAACAAAAACAATTATTTTACTGCGCAAAGTAAAAATATAATATATAAGAGCAGGTGAATTTAAGCAAGACTTGTCAGCAAGAGGGGGTCTCAACGACTCAAAATGCAACGTATCCAGGTGATCTGTGACGTCATTGCGGGGGCCTGGGGAAAGAAATTTTAATGCCGTATCCCATAAACCAAAGCTGACGGGAACAGATTGAATTGAACTGAATTGGTGCGCGCGTTGGTTTATGGGATACGGCATTAAAATTTCTTTCCCCAGGCCCCCGCAATGACGTCACAGATCACCTGGATGAAGCTAAATTGGATTTTTCTACGGGGTGAGGAGGGTGTTAGAAACGACTGGAAAAATAAATCCCGTCGCAAAGTTAAAGTTAGAGGGAGGGGGAGGTCTCAACGACTCAAATACCTAATGTAGTGTATCATGCCTAATTGTAATTTCCACTGGGTGAGGGGGATCAATTAACAAAAATCCCTTCCCTACTGGCGAGGGGACATAAAACAATCCCTTCAGTATAAATGGGGGATCATGAATGTTTATTTTCTGGTACTACGCTATGGTAAATTGATGTCTTTTTTCTGAGACTTGACAGCCTTATAACCCTTAAATGTGCAGTCCTATACAGCCCTACCCTCCCTACCCTGGGTACCAGAGGTTTTTCTCGCGTGCAGCGGGAATTGGCACCCAGGGTAATCCAGCCCCTGGCGATTGCGCACTACTTGTGTCACGAGATTTTGCTGATTCTAATTTGTGCGATTTTTCCAGCGATCCGCCAAAATAAGTTCCGCAAATAAAAATTACCGCAAACATTTTTCCCGCAAAAATTTACTCCAGAGAAAATATTCTCCAACTTAAATTCGCTACACAAAAATGCGGTCCTAAGAAGTCATGTCTGTTTAATTACAACTTGTCTCTTTCGTTCGGAAACAAAACGGTAAACAATGAAATAGTGGTTTTATATAGGGTAAGCACACCGTAGTATTTTTTGAAAATATGTATTTCTATTGCACGTACTCACTAAAAACGAAAATATTATCAAGGCCGGGTACTGGGTACTTTCTGAAAATCGTAAAAATTAATTCCCAGCAAGAAAACCAATCCCAGTGTCCTAATCGCCAAAAATTAGTTCCCGCAAAGCACAAAAAATCGCCAATCCGCAAAACTAAACTCCCGCAAAAATTTCGTGCCACACGTTAGGTCCGAATCATACTTTCTACAACGGGTTTCAAGAAAGAGACCGGCGATATAAGTACACATTTTCTCCGGCTTCTGACATCTAATGTGTCAATCAATCACTCTAGGTACCGATGACGGCATAACATTCATCTCCGCCAATAGGAAAACAAATCCTCAACAACCGATACAGAGGATCACCAGATACACGCATAAGCATTCTCAAGGAACATTCCCTAACAATAAGGACGGCGACGTTACTCGTCCCTTTGGTCAGATCAAACTACAGCTTATGCATACTTCGGGATCATGTGGTGAACCGAGACTTCCGCCCTTTCCTGAAATACGTGAGTAAATTTGGTTTTAAAATACATGTTGGCGTCCCTTTGAGAGATCTTGTGGTTATTCTCATCGGTTTATCCCCGGATATTTAAATAAAGTCAAACTCCGTAATTAGGGAGCTTAAGCAACTACGACGACGACCACAACGACGACTCAAAAAACAATAGGTTTAATGATCAAAACAACAGCTCTGCACGTGCATCACGCTTTTTAGTACATTTCTTTGACGTCCACTGCACGACTACGACGTGAAACCTCTTAATTTGACGCTTTATGGAGGACGTGGACATACGACGACGAATTTCCCTTCATCTTTTTGAGCCTGAATAAAAATCCCTAAGAATTCAAATCCAGGAAAAGTCGCCTGCATTTGACATATTGAGCGGATCCAAACAGACGCGATTAAGTTTGAAAGAACGGAAATTCATTTTTTTAGCGACGTTTTTACTGCCGTCGTCGTCGTCCTTGCTTAAGGTCCCTAATAACAGACACTAAGGGGAGAGGGGAGGCATATAAAGTGTCCATATTAAGCGGATTGAATTTAGAGAAAATGTAAGGGCTTTCTTTCCCTAGGGATAACCAGGTGATCTGTGACGTCACTGCGGGGGCCTGGGGAAAGAAATTTTACTGCCGTATCCCATAAACCAACGCGCGCACCAATTCAATTCTTTAGGCCATTTCAGAGTTCCAAAAAGTTTCACTTTCAAAACGAGGCTAAGTGCGAAACCTTTGTTGTGGAAATGAGTTTTAATTATGATGCAAATAAAACTCATTTCCACAACAAAGGTTTCACACTTAGCCTCGTTTTGAAAGTGAAACTTTTTGGAACTCGGAAATGGCCTATTCAATCTGTTCCCGTCAGCTTTGGTTTATGGGATACGGCATTAAAATTTCTTTCCCCAGGCCCCCGCAGTGACGTCACAGATCACCTGGAAGTAAACTGTCTGCAATAATAGGTGTTCTTATTAAGCGGGTGTCCGTAAATCGGGGTTTGACTGCATATCTACAAAAACAGGCAGACCATAAGTTGATGTAATCCTAGTATTCCACGCCCTTTCGTTGCCGAAAAATCTTGCTAAACGCTAGCATGTCATAGTTTCCATTGTTCAGTTCAATTCATTTGATAAGTTCTATCCTTTCATTTTTTACACAAATATGCACTTCATTAATTCTCTGGAATAACCTATCGGGAATATTAATTGATTTTGTAATTTTCTTCACTTTCAAAATTAAGCACTAATCACCTGTATTAATAATTATATATACACGAAAACAAGCTCGAGGAGTGTGAATATATTAGATTTAAACTTCCTAATATATCAGGAAGTGTTCATTATCAAAATAACAACCGATTTAGAGAAGATCCAAACCAAGAATGCTAGAAGAAATGAAATTAGAAACTGCTTGAGATCTGTGGTCACAGAACTGCATTAAGTAGAGGGATCGTTTAGAAAAATTTGGAATTTGTTTTTGTAAATTTTGGCAGCTTGACCGCACGCAGCTATGCCAAACAATAAATAGCCCTGGATAACTGAGCCGCCTGTCCACAATCGTTCTTTTCTTTTCTATTCGAGAGCTTTAGATTTGAAGACAAGGACGACGACGAGTACGAGATTTAACTTAATTTTTTTTTTCGCGTATTCTCGAAAAATATTTAACTCGGAAAGCTTCATGATTGTAATATTTTTCACCTGAAAAGTTAGTGTGGTTATTTCCCAGTCGCAAAATGACTAAGTTTCTAAAATTTGATGACTTGTTCCCGCCAATACGACATTCATCATTTGCAATCGGGAAATAGCCTGCGTGGCCGGCGTTAAAAGGGGAAGGGGAAGTGGGAATTTGGGCGCGCGAGGAAGAAGGGAAGGGAACGGCGCGCCCCACACGCTCTCGCGTGCCCAAATTCTCCCTTCCATTTCCCTTTTAACGCCGGCCACGCAGGCTAATCGAGAGAGGGCTTAATTAACCACCTTCAATAAAGAAAACTGTGCTAACTTTTTTGGTAAAAAAAAAAAGTACAACGAGCTTTCCGGTGTGTATATTTTTTGAGAATACACGACAAAAACTTTCAGTCAAATTTCGTCTTCTTAGTCGTCCTGGCTCTTGAAATGTTTTGTAAAAAGTCCAAAGACTACTGCAACGCTGATCAGAACAACTTGTATTGTTTTTTTTTTTGGCTGATTAGATCTCTTTTTTAGAGATCCAACGTTTATCATGGCAACAGGATCTTTGTACCCGGTTTTGGCAGTTAATTTAATTCCTAGTTCTTGAATGTAAATGTTCTGATAAATAGAACGTCTGAGCCGCGTAATTTGGACACCCCTCAGCCGAGTATTGGTTGAGATGTCGGCGACACCTAATTTTACTTTTTACGTTCTAGCGCAACGAGTACATTGTAAAGTATCTCGATGGACGAGATGGACCGCGTGCTCAGTCACATGCGGACGAGGCTCTCAGCTTAGGGGCAGAGCAATAATCAAGCAGCCAATGAATGACGGCATACCGTGTCCAACATTGAAAGAATCCAGATCTTGCTTTATCCGAAACTGTTCTAGTAAGTTGTTCATGAATTGAAAACTTCCCAGTGCTTAAAACTCTCACTTTCAAACGAGGCTCAGCGCAAAACCTTTCTTGAAAAAATGAATTTTATTTGCATTAGAATAAGAACTCTTTTTCGTATAAATTGCTTCGCACTTAGCCTCGCTTTGAAGCAGAAGCATAGAGCAACTCGGAAATGACCTATTGCCTAGTTTTGATCATGTTTTTTGGTGAATGCGGAGGTGAGAAGTATGTAATACGGTTAGGCCGCTAAGCAGCAAAACGGTTCTAATGACCACTTAAAGAGGAATAAAAACTAATCAAATATCAAGCAGAAATTTTTTTTACGAACAAAGGTATCAATAAATGAACATAAGTAACGCAAACGAACGTTTGCCATCAGTTTCATGCTTTTATATTTCAGTTTCTTAAAAAATTCTTTCTTTACCACCCTCTCTTTCAAAAGCAAAATGATAATGATAATACTCCCAGTCTCCGCGTTGTGTTACGTTCACATAATTTACTAGCGCCGTTGTAGCGCCGTTTTTGTACAAGAAGCCTCGAGGTTGCATCTTCACCGTTTCTGTTCGACCTTTGGCCTTCCCTGACCGTTGTTAGGGCCCAAAGCGTTGTATTGACGACGAATGCATTGCTATCGAGTTGCTGGCGACATCTTTGGTCAAAATGAGAAAAGCAGCACTGTTGACAACTTTTTTCGAAGAAGAAAGCAGGCGCCTTAGAGGCCCTGGGTCTCTTAACTTATATTTCTGAAGCGCAAAATGACATTTTTCCAAAGTCTTTCAAACATAATTCAATGCAAAATAGAAATGCAAAAAAAACAAAAGAAACAAAAAAAAGAAACAAAACAATACTGCCGAGACCAGGATTCGAACCTGGGTTACTGCGGCCACAACGCAGTGTCCTAACCACTAGACGATCACGGCGAGCCACGCCTCACGCGGTGTGAGATAGAAGGAAAATTTAAGTTTTGTTGCTAATCTCCCTTTAACTACCCTGGAAGGACTTACGGTGTTATGAATGGTTTTCACTCGAGACCAATGCACGTTTGGAAGTTTTGTTTTCGTGTGCTGTCCTCTACCTAGGAATGTTAAATTCCGATTCATCAAACTAGTGACGCTTTTGATAGAGATACTTTCCTCCCGGCATTGCCAGTATTGCTAGCTTACAGCTTATAAATAAATCTACTTGAAAGGTCTTTGTCAAGCTCGCTGAAAATATTATTGACCAAACATTCTCATTCATCTGATGTCGTAGCACGAGTCTTTTCTTTACAAAAAGTCTTTTCAAGACTTTTCTCAGTATAAAATAAATTAATTATAAAATTGAGTAGATGCATAATAAAATGAAAATTAAAACAACAAAAGATAATACTGCCGAGACCAGGATTCGAACCTGGGTTACTGCGGCCACAACGCAGTGTCCTAACCACTAGACGATCACGGCGAGCCACACCTCACGCGGTGTGAAGTAGAAGGAAAATTTAAAAGTCTTTCTCCGAGTTGCCTTAAACCGCTATTTAAAACGAGGCTTAATGCGAAGCCACTGAAAGGAAAACACAAAAACATTTTCACAAGGAAGGTTTTTCACTTGGCCTTGCTTTGAAATTAAGTGAGGGTTTTAGAAACTCGAAAGGAGACTGGAGACGAATGAAAATAGACTGGAGACTAGTGAGAAGTCTTAGTTTGTAGACCTTATCACCTTATGGACCCTTTAGTAAAAAGAGCAAACACGAGTGATAAGATATCGATTTGATTAAGGCACCATGTTTCTGTCTCGTATGTTTATACTCTCAGAATTGAGGTCTTTTTTTCAATATTTCTCTCGCCAGATTTTCGCCCTCCGAAACGAAACTGCAGGCTGTCTTCATGGTCGTCCTGGACTAATTGTCGGGGCACTTGTACCCGAGGTGGACGATTTCGGACGCGGACGATACTTCAAAAAGCAGGACCAGGAGGGAAATCTTGTAAAGACTTCGAGCTCATAAAATTCAGAAAGTGCAAACTTTTGAAATGCCCTTCAGAGAAAAGCAACGGTAAGAACATTATTCGCAAGTTTAAACAGTGAACAAGTTAACAACTTATGGGTGTTCGCCATTTACATAAGTTACATTGTACGTTTCCCCCTTTTTAGTTTAAAACACAAACGTTTCTTTCGCCCCTTGAGAATTCATCGATTGGAATTTTCTTGAGCATAGACTAGTTTTTGAAATTGGTCCGCACAATGGAAGACAGTAATGCGTACATGACTCTTTGGTTTTAATAGCATGGTCCTTATTTATGGATGAACAGAGAGATTTAGTGCCACGTAATTCTAAATCTCATTAATAGCGCTTTAAATAATCTCTAAAAAGACATTTATTGGTGTAAAAAATACCCCACTTTGTGGTAGTAACATGTGCTCCGTGCTACCTTTTTAAATGCGGAGAGTAAATTAAAGAAAGCAGGCCGCTTTCTTTAATTTACTCATTCTCTGTGAAATTATTTGAGGACAACTGCGCGAGTCAGATTGTTTTCTTTTTAACCCCAAAGCGCAAAAGTTGGAATTGCTTGAGATACCAAACACATTTACACTTGACGAAAAATCCAAGTAAACAGTACATTGATTCGGCTTCATTTTATCCTTTCAGATTGCATTGTATCCGGTTGGTCGCCCTGGTCGCCATGTTCTAAGAAGTGTAACAGAGGTAGACAGTATCGACTAAGGAAAATAATAAAAACTGAAACAACTGGCGGGGCTAGCTGTCCTTCAAAGCTAAGAGAGAGGAGGAAATGTGCCATTAAATGTCCTGGTAAGATTTATGGTGTTATGACTGTTTTTCACCAGAGGCCCATGCACTTAAGAAAGTTTTAATTTTCGTGCCTAATCCTCCACCAAAGAATGAGACCCACCAAACTGGCGGCACCCTTTAAAGGGATACTTTCCTCGCGGCATGGCTAGTTGGTAAGGACGTCGGCCAGTCTTCATTCAATATGTAAATCCACATAAAGGAGCTTTGTCGGGATCGCTGAAATTTCCCTTCTGTGGAAACTATGAGGCCCGGTGAAGACGCCGAACTTTTCATGAGCCAAACCTAATACATTGAAGAAACGTCCGTTTCAATTTGGAACAGCTAAGCCGTTCTTTCCGCTTAGCTCAGTCGCGAATTTCGGCTTTGAATCTACTTTGGAACGGCTTTGATTCAGACGCCGAACTTTTCATGCACCGAGCGTAATGCATCAATTATGATGACGCATTTTGTAAGCACTTTGACCGAAATAAGCATTTTTCTCCTTCTGAATTTAGTTCGGCTGGCATTAAGATCGGCGTTTGAATCAGTTTAGCCGGTCTAAATAATCTGGGTCATTCTTAATCCGAATTAGGTTCGGCCGTCATGAAAAGTTCGGCGTCTAAACCGGGCCTAGAGGGAATCAGGTACCAGCTTTCGGGGCATCGATTTCTGGGACTGTTTAGGTGGACAAGCGTTACTAATGTTTGGTTAATGGTTGCCTCGAATACCACTGACGAATCATCATAAATAACGCTTGCCCATCTAAACGATCCCAGAAATCACTGCCTCAAGGCTTGTACACACTCCCTAGAGTTTGTGAAGTGGGGAACGTTACGGAGAAAATTCCATGCGTTTGATTTCAAGGAGTCCAAATTAAACGATATTTACCTCAATTTTTTCTTAAAAAACAGAAGTGAATGTAAAATGAAAATAGGAACAAACAGGCAGCCAAAATTATTCTGCCATGACCAGGATTCGAACCTGGGTTACTGCAGTCACAACGCAGTGTCCTAACCACTAGACGATCCGGGCGAGCCACGCCTCACGCGGTATCAGAAAAACAAAAAAATTTTTGTCGCTGCAAATCTCCCTTTAACTGCCTTGGAAAGACTTACAGTGACATGAATGGTCAGTTGAGACCCATGAACTTTTTCATGTCGCTTTCCTCTATCTAGTATTGTCAAATACCGATCCATAAAACTAGTGACGCTTTTAATTTGAAAGAGATACTTTTCTCGCGGCATGGCCAGTATTGCTAGTTTACAGCTGATAAATAAATCTACCTGAAAGGTCTTTTTCAAGATCGCTGAAAATATTATTGACCAATTATTATTCCACTATTATGTCATTTTACCATATAAGGTCAAGAGAACGCGCAAAATACGAGGCCGTAATACACCGTAGTGTCCTGGTTAAACCTGTTTACAACAGGGCGAATACCGGCGGATGCAAAAGGAGCAACTATGGCTAAACTGGACGAACCGACGGATGAAAATAAAATAGAAAATAGAAGCCAAAATAACAGGTTTTTTTATGTAGAATAATTTATTTAACCTCTCATTTAATGGTTTGGCATAATACGCGCGAACAGTTTGCTCATTGTTAACGTCATTCTCACAGACGGAATCAGGGTGTTTCTGAATACTCTTACCTAAAAAATAGAAGCCAATTGCAAAATAATGATTTTTTTTGTAGTGGAATAATAAACCTCTTATTCGATGGTTTAGCATATAATACGAGCGGACATTCTGCTCATTGCTCGTATTTTTCCTCGCCCCTGCGGGGCTCGGAAAAATACTACGCAACTCGCAAAATATCCGCACGTATTATATGCTAAACCATCGAATAAGGTGTATATATTTCATTCATCTGATCTCGTAGCACGAACATGACATTTACCTTTACCTTTTCTTTGAAAAAATTGAGTAGATGCAAAATAAAATGAAAATTAAGAACAACAAAAGATAAATACTGCCGAGACCAGGATTCGAACCTGGGTTACTGCGGCCACAACGCAGTGTCCTAACCACTAGACGATCACGGCGAGCCACGACTCACGCGGTGTGAGTAATCAGGAAAATGTGATTTTTGTTGTTACCCTTGTACCCAGATCACTCTCCGACGGTGAGGCAAAAGGAATCTCACACTTTAACGTACAAACAGGAGGAAGATCTGGGTACGAGATTGGTAATTATTCCGAAATCCGGAAAAATTTGGCTTGTGAAATCCGGAATCCGCAAAACTTTTGCTTGTAAAGCCAGAATCCTGGGCTTTGGAATCTGGAATACAGCTCATGGGATCCGAAATCCCTTTGAAGATTGGAATCAGGAATCCAAGTTCCACTGACGTACAAAGAATCCGGAATCCATTTCGTGAAATCCAGAATCCAAGACTGTCTTAGAGTCCCTTACATGGGGCGATTTAAACGTGTCTTAATTCTTTACTGCATCAAACGAGGAGTCACATAGCGAGCGAGCAATGTGTAAAGTGATCGTTAAAAGGGTGCAAATAAGTAACCCTGTAATTTGCAACAAGTGTACAATTTATCAAGGCCACTCTACACTGACCTATCGGCCGTAGGTACCGTTATCACTTTGTCAGTATTGTCAGGGTCCAGCCCCACAAGACGCCGGTCATCTCGGGCTGGATGCGGGTATCGAGATAAAGAAGGGGCTTAGTTCCTGGGGACGAGGTTGGCTACTTTGGTCGATCCATTTTCTAGGTGCGATGATTTGGTCGCGCTCTGCTTCAGTTGTGCCACAGGCAGACCAAACTCACGTTGCGAGGGAAGGGTGCAATGTAAGTTACATTAAAATTATGTGACGCGCCGGTGTTGCGTTACAGGCGACCGTTGAAAGTATAAGAGACTTTGCATGAGAAATATATTACTGAGATCTGCGAACGCTAAATAACGCTAAACCTTACTTTTTCTTAAATGAAATGAATAAAAAAGACTTACCTGCAATGTATTCCACTGCGTTTTGGTGTCTGTTTGTCGTTTTACTGGTTTTTAGGCTTTATTGCGTAACCACTCATAAGACGAAGCCATTTCATTTAAGAAAAAGTAAGGTTTAGCGTTATTTAGCGTTCGCAGATCTCAGTAATATATTTCTCATACTAAGTCTCTTATATTTTCAACGGTCGCCTGTAACGCGACACCGGCTCGTCACATAATGTAACTTACATTACACCCTGCCCTCGCAACGTGAGTTTGGCCCGCCTTTGGTTGTGCAAGAGTGCTGGATACCACCAGGACAAGAGAAAATGAGTGGATAAGCTTGCTCATTCTCTCTTGATCAGGATAAGAGTTTCCCTGTAATCATGCCGTCTCTTTTGTTCTTGAAACTGAATTGTCTCTCGACAGTTTTATCGATCATGAGATCAAACTTAAGTGTTTTTTGCCCCCACCCTTTTCAGGCTTTTCGATAGGGGCGCATACTCCACCAGGAGGGACCCTTACTAAGATCCTTACTTTCAGATGTTTGTCGGCCGGGTAGTGCCCGAACAAAACCTTTAATCCATTGTCTTTGGGTACAGCCCATGGACTCCGTTCCTTCCCAGGTCCTTAAGTTGACCTTTCTTTTTTAAACGGGTGCACCTTGAAAAGGTAGTTAGGTGACCGCCCATAGCATAGAGATTAATTGCCTTTGGCACCTGGCTCTTTTTTGCTTGACATTCTAAGAAAGACAGGAGGGCTTGTTTCAAGATCAATCTCTCTTAAGTTTTGCTAATCATAATTCTAATTTTCTTGCAGTGTGATGAGGGATTCGGTGAGACACTTAGCTGGACCCGGGGCAAAATCTGTGTCAGCTGTAGCTCTGGCTGGTGAAGCAGCGATGACTATGACAGGCGGAAGACATTCATATAGTGTATTTATTATTGGTCGGTTTTTAAGCCAGTTCGGCTCTCCTAGCGTGCAGGACTTCGCTGTAGATTCCTTGAAGGAAAACAGAGAGAAACAACTCATTGGGCAGTGTCCTGCTTCTAGATGTTATAGAGTATATACATTGTCAGACAGACTGGACAATGTGTTAAAAGATTCGCGAATTTCGATATTACAGATTTGTTATGACGTTGTGTAGGTGTTAGTGCTATTGACCCAAGCCTCTAATTTCAGGCTACGCTCAGACGGCACCGGACGAATCATTTTCGACCGGCTGAAAAATTTGACCGGATACTTCGTTCACAAGGGACTGTTTGATAATTTTCACTCTGTTCACATGGAAATTTGAGCATCTAAGCGTCTAAAGTTTGATCCGTGTGAACGGAACTCCCAAACGAACGAATTTTCAATCGGTCGAAAATTCGTCCGGTACCGTGAAAACGTAGCCTTAATAGAGCGATTTTCGTATGACCTTGAAATAAAAACGCGCGAACAAAAAAACAAAAACAACGAACGAACGCACGCACGGAAATAGGGCGACATAATTTGACTGGTTTATCAAACAGATACAAACACGCGTGGCTTTTGGTTGGTTAAGCGAACGCTCGGGTGAGAAATCTTAATGCCCTATAACTTTCCAGAAATCATTCGATACTTCACTTTGACGTCATACTACAACACGATTGGCCAATCGAACAATACCTTCTCCATATTAGGGTTTTCTTTGACGGGAAAACAAAGAGGCCATGTTTTGACCTTTTCATCCATTGGCTGATAACACAAATAACGAACACTTACCGAACCATTTTTTCAAGGTCATACGAAAATCGCTTTAACCCCTCTTTTCTAGTAATCTCCTAGTCCATGGATAATAGAAAGACGTCTTTCTATTATCCATGCCTAGTCTAAGTCATCCAAAAAAAAAAAAAAAAAAAAAAATATAATCTAAGGCGTCAGCCTGGCAGCCTCTCATCCCCGAAGGTGTGTTTCCACTAGAAAGAAATAAAGGTAAAATATCTCAGGGGTACATAATCGAACTTGAGTCGTGATGGTGACGACGACATACTAGATGTACAAATGGCGTTATTAAAACTGGACATTGAATAGTGTAATTGCAGAGTTTTGATTGCCAAACGTGACTTAATATATTGAATTGTCTTAGATTCTTGTCGTTCCTGATGAAAGTTGTCAGTTCCTCTTGCTTATTTTTAATAAAGCGATTACTCCCTGCATGACTCGCGATTGTTGCATACAGTAAGAACCCGTGGCTAAGAATCTGGCCTTTTAATAACCTGTTAGTCTAAACCTTCTCAGTTAATTGACCCCCTCTATACAAAAATTTGTCGGTAGTAAATTTGAAACACGTCCTTATTTTCTAAATTCTATTTAAAAAGTCTGCACACCTGGGCAAATAAGATAAGTCAACTTTCAGGACCCTCTTTGGAGACATGTGTCTTGTTCCTGCAACTGCAGTGTAGTGATATACAGATAATATGTAAGAAATAAGCTAGATACCACTAAATACTCTAAGCTATAATGCATTTTTGCCTTCAGAAAAGAAGGATCTATTTAAGAACCTAAATAGCCTAAATGTTTGCTATATACCATTTATATAACAACCTGTGTAGGCTAACTCGCGATCGGGAAAATGCAGGTTCTTAGTCGAGGGTTTTTATTTTTATGAATAATTTCATTTATTTCCCATCGGTTTTTATTCTATAAGATATTATAGCCAAGTCGGCGCTTCAATCGCTTCGTTGGCTAGTACCATTCTAACAAGCTCCTTTAGAATAATCGTTAGTGATACTAAATAGGCAAACCGTGATGAGGCAGTTTGCCAGCCTGGTAGTTGGAATGAATTGGTTAGTTATACACGAGTTTCTTGCTCTCGTAAACTGTTTTGTTATGCGCACATTTGATTTCGTTTAATATTGCTGAACGTTGTAATCATTTTCTCGGCATTAAAGACAACAAAAACTGAAAAATTGTTAATCTTCGGAGCCCTAACAAGTTTCCCAAGAACTACAACTAAGTATTGAAAATGCTTACTCAGCAGATGAAAAACGGTACGTAGTTTCGCTTAATTGTTGAAGAAAATGAGAAAAATAGACAGTTAATTATAAACCCGCGACGGACTGACCTGGCTTTTAAGAACCTGTTGTTAGGCTAACATTTGCCACTGAGGCCCCCTCTTTGCAAAAACTGTTAAGCCTGTAATTTGAAGCAGGTTTTTATTTTCTAAAATCCCCCCCCGCCCCCCAAAAAAGGAAAAAACTGAATTAGAATCCTCTTTAGAGACATAGGTGTCTTATCAACCCAACTACCGTAAAGATGTGCATGCAGTTTTTATATCAAGGAATAAGCTGAATATACCACTAATATAAAATACTCTTAGCTGGATGGGTTCGCATTAACTAAATGGGGTCGCATTTTCAATAGAGTTACTATAGAATGGAGTCGCACCTGACATTTTCGGATTTTTTGGGGTAAGACAGTTCTTCATATTTACGGTTAGCAAACGTACCAGAACGTTTGTACTGTAGATGAAAAGTGAAGTGATCTTCATTCAATCTAAAAAATAAAAAGTGACTTAGTTGGGATCGCGAAAATTACATATTTGCCCAAAATTGACTAAGATGGAGTGTATAATTGACCACAGAATAGATTATAATGGGGTGGAGGCTCTGAGAGGCCAGCGACACATATCCAGCAAAGTTAACCCAAACACCC
The DNA here is from genome assembly GCA_038088405.1 of Porites divaricata. NCBI lineage: Eukaryota > Metazoa > Cnidaria > Anthozoa > Scleractinia > Poritidae > Porites > Porites divaricata. The sequence continues at coordinate 13,772,295 of JBBMOI010000002.1, forward strand.
CCCGAACTTAAAACACCACCGTATAGTGTATTGCTAAAAACCCTGGTCGTCGACCTGACCGGGCACTGGAAAAAATGAAGAAAAAGCAAATATAAAAACATAGATAAAATAAACAGCATGGTGTCAACTCTTAAACCTTGCCTTTCATGAGATGAAATGCTCTTTTGCCCGGGGGTGAAGGTACTCCTGATAATTCTTGCTGTGGGTGTGCCGCCCGGTTCTCCAAATCCTGATTCTATTTCAGACCAAAAAAATGTCATTTTTCACACCCGTTTTCAGACCTGGCGTAGGGAGAAATCATGTCATCATTACTTAGATCAATAGAACACCAGCAAAAATCCCTGATTTGGGATTTCCCATATTATTCTTTATTTTCTTAGTTTGGAATTGAAATGACAAATACATTCATACACTCCCGTAGTTCCCTCGAACACCATAGGCGATCAGACCAAAATGGGCTAAGTTTATACCCCATTGCAGACCGAAACAGCGTAAAAACCTTACTCTCATCAAGGACGTCTGCCAAGAGCCTTTCCACAAAAAGAGGTCTGAAGGCAGTTTGTATCTGCGTCTTGTGTGATCCTGCAGTCAGGAGGATAAAAAAAAAAAAATTTCCCTCCGTGATCTTGCCATGGAACCAAATTTGTTTTTCAAAAGGCCTTAAAAAAGAACACGAATTAAAGAGCTACCAGGGAAACCAGTTACACGAAAATCCCGTTTGTGACGTCATGGTCGCTTCGACTCGAAGGCCGCTGACCTAAGCTTGACAAGCATTTAAATAATTCCAAAAATGTACCTCATTCACTGCCAATAACTTCAGCAAACGAAGCTGTTTTTATGCTAACATTTCAAGCATTTTTGCGAGAAAGACGGGTCACCCACACACGAATATTTGCGCTGCCAAACTTGCCAACCTTCACGCCAAAATATTTACTCTTACAGGAACGCGACCTTGTATGGCGGCAGTGGTCACGAGTGTTCCCGGATGAGGAGATATTCTGCCCTTGAAATGGCTAATTCAGCTGGGTTGTGAATTTGCTAGAACGTCTACATTGATAGGAGTATGTCTACCGCGAGTCATTCGCTATGGCATTTGCAGAATGTAAACCGCAGTAGAGGGATAGTTTTCTCATTAATTTTCATTGAAAGCACGCTTCTAAGCGCAGAGAGCCGGCTCACAGAAGCAGCAAGCCAAGCAAGGCTTATGTTATGTTGTTCACACACTAAGCATTTTCCTTATAAGGAGTACAATACACTTGACCCTGAAGGGCTGACTAGATACTGGGCAATTCCCGCTGAAATGTGCGGAGCAAAATTAGCCAGGGGGAGTGAGAAATGTGATGCAGCTTTCCGGTTGAAATTTTCTGGGTGCAACGTGTTTTACATACCAGTTTAAGGCAGAAAGAAAAGAGAACGCGTAAAATGCTAAAACAGTGTTCGCGAGCGTTGGTCTGCTTTGCATTTTTATTTTGTGGAATTTGTTTTACTAACTAGACGTTGAGGTTTAATTTTAATTGGATGAATAACGCTCTGCTTAACATGGAGAAATAATTTTGCATGATTCAATAATAGTTTGCCGCTATTTATTATGCCAAAGGAATAAATATTAATGTGATTTGTCTTACAAAGATAGTTTGGAAAAATGAAAGTCTGTTAAATCTTTTTCCTTCTCAAAGTGACGTCACGGTTGCGTGGCAACGTTATTGACAATTCCTAGGGGTCGCCATTGGCTCTCGTCGCGCCTACGAGCTGGTCACGTGGTCTCATACTCGGTCCACGGGCTGGTCGCTCTGTAACGTCATGGGAAGATGGCGGACCCTTTTACGGGTGGCCAAGCATCCAGAGCAAGCAACGCTTTACAGAAGCGTCAAGAATCCCTAAAACGATGGACTAAGAGCGAGACAGCACAAGAGTCTGCGGACAGGTCAAGGAAGAAGACTAAAATTCAATTCTCCCTCGGAACTGTGTTCCTTTCAGCGGTATCGAGCGGTGACGTGGATGAGGTTAAGAAACTTTTGGCCAAAGGCGCTGATATAAATCACCAAAATGTCGATGGACTTACCGCCTTACATCAGGTACGGTATCTGGCATTCTTGCTGCAGATAGTAAAATTGTGTTGGAAGCGAGAGCAGTTTGTGCGAGAGCGTTTTGTGGACCAGGTCTGGGGTCCTAGCCAGAATCCAAAACAATAGCCTAATTAACGAATCACTCGCTCCTTAAAACATGGAGCGATTATAGAGCTTGCCCTCGTCAACCTCAACTTTGAGGTCTCTCTTCTATTAAAGCGATACCTGGCTAGGGTTAGGTAGTAAGCTATAAAGCAAAGTATCTTTATAACGATTGATGCTGCAAGGCAATTCACCAACTGTTTGTTAACGCCTTGAACTATTTAGGCCTCGGCCAATGGATACAAGGAAATCTATGCCGGGTTTTGAGCTTAAATTATAACTTTGCTTTCAGCATTTCTTTTCGCATTTTCATTGCTGTATATCATTGGGAAATAAAACCTTTCCCTCAGGAACATTGCTTGTGGTTTTCGAATTCTTATACCACCAAGATAACAGTTTGGAAGCGAAGCTAGTTTTGTGGCTGGGATTATTTTAGAAACTTATGCTTTCTAGCGTCTATATTTACATCTGTTGCCAGTAATGGAAGCTTTTAACCATTATTTGTGTTCGGCAGGCTTGCATCGACGAAAGTTATGATCTTGTTAAATTTTTGGTTGATCATGGGGCTCGGATGGACGTACGAGACAATGAAGGTTGGACGGCTTTACATGCTGCAGCTAGTTGCGGCAGCGTCGAAATAGCACAGTAAGTTCATGTTTGCTTTGCACATTTTATTTTAATCATTCCTCAAATCAGCCTGACATTGATTTTGAACTATGCTGGCTAAAACAGTCGCCCTAGAAGCGGCATTTCATAGACATTTAACTCTTACTCACCTAAATTTCGGTCTATAGTAGCCAGTTTGGATCGTGTTTCAAAACATGCAAGGAACTCAGGAGTCAAATGTTGAAAGGCTCCTTCTTCAATGTGAGAATTTTGAGGGTCTGTTATATAGGGTTACCTTTTTTTCTTTTTCCTTGGTGCTTATTCTGCTCGAAATGAGGTAGTTAATTTGTTTTTCTAGCAAGGAAAAAAGGCCATTAAGTTGGCAACTCTTTAATCAAAATGCAATCTCTTGTCCATCGGAGATTTTTATATCAAATAACCGAGGTTGTGTAAAATGCCATTGAAGTGCTGTATCTCGGATCACGTTGTACATTCAAGAGTTTTTGAACTTTCCTTTAGTATTGGACAGTTTTCTGTAATTGTAAAGAAGGAAAATGTTTTGTTAAATCGATATGTCAAACGCAGTTCGGTATCAGTTTTGAATGTCTTAAGAAATGTTTGGTAGTGGTATATGACATAAATTCATTGAAGTTGATTTGGCATGATTTTTCGCGTATGTGTTTTTTCTTGCTTGTAGTTTGAAGAGATCAGGGTGTTGATACTCTTCAAAAGCATTGTTGTGTATCGGGGTTCACTTTAACCAAGTAATGTATCAATTTTTGAGTGAATGTTGCAAGATATTAGGAGCGTGACTTGCTTCGAAAGTACCAAACGATGTACATATCACTGTTTTCTTGACGGTCATCAAAATCAAACCGACTTTGAATTTACTGTCATTCATGTTGTCATTTTTTGAATCGTCTTTGACTTTTTCTCAGATCCGTTACTTTGCTCGAGAGCTTCGAGTTCATCTTGAACTTTTATTTATGGTCAATGATTATCTGTGTGCAAAATCTTCTTGCATGAGTGACTTTCTGAGCGAAAAAACACCAAATACTAAGCTGTTTCCTTGGGCAAATCTATTGTCATATTATTAACCAATCTTTCCAAAGAAGTTTACAGAGGAAATCTTGATTGTAATTTTGGTTATGATATATTTTTTCGGCAGAATTCCAACTTTGATTGTAACAGCATGTTCCCAGAGTGAAATTGTGTATATGAGAACATATTGTCTTTCCCTATAATTTGTGATAAGCTGTATTTCATTGTGTTTACTGTATCTCTACATTTTGCACCAGAGCCGTAGAAACAAATATTTGTCATGGACAGAACTAAATGTGGCTTTGATCGCTGTCCAAAAACAGACTGGATTACCTAAATACATGCACCTAATCAGCCATGTGTTTTTAGTTGATGTAGGAAATACCACAGTTAACTTGCTTGTCAATGGCTTCCTGCCTTATGAGCTGCTTATTCAACCAAACTGCAGTCTTCTTGGGGATTTATTTTCTGTTCTTTGCCTAATACTTATCTCTCTTTTGGGGGTATACATACAGCTGTAAACATATAAACTACCTTTTAAGAAAATAAAATTATATGTCATTCTAGTTTAGACTTGCTTGGAAGCAGGTTTACCAATTTTGCATTCATGACAACACAGATGGCTAAAATAATTTTTTGGAATTTCAGAAAAAAATGTCTTAACTCAGTTGTAGCCATTTATCTGCTGTAGAAAAGGTCATTATTGTCTTGTCCAAGTTTTCCTGCTTATTTTGCTTTTTATAGCTTATGCAACTGTCATTCCTCATTTTCTGTACAGTTGCATTAGCTGCAGGCTAGACCTAAACTGAATATATGACAGTGGACTCCTACAAACTCTTGAAACGTGAAAACTACAGGTGCTAATAACAGAGGTGACTTTTTGTATGTGAAACATAAGTCTTATTTTGGTACCTTCGCATTATTTTGTACATAAAGTTATATCACACACTCTGGCATCATCCAAAGGGGATTTCTTCAATCTTTGTTGATCTGATAACTGTCTTTTGTCAAGCTAGTCAGACAGCCTTGAATACAATGACCAGTGGCTTGTAGTCTTTATAATAGTGGATAATCCTTAGGTACAATAGACAAGGGTCATTGCTTAAAATTCTAAAAGTTTATCTTACATCAGCAACTCCATACCGTACTTACAGCTACATATTATGTTCATGTTGTGTACAGAAGTCTGTTGACCATGTAGTTACATGTACACCGTAAGTGTGTTGAGGTACAATAACATGGAATATCAACATTATTAACCTATTAACTGTTAAGGTTGTACATATTAATATTATTATTGGGGGTGTCATGTTCATTAAGTCACAAATAATTTATACCTTTTATTGGAACAAAATATAAAGAAATATGAAAGAAATAATACAGTGCATTCAAACAAACCTCTTCAACTCACAAGAAGCTATATGTTATTCTGTTGACTATGTCCATAAAAACATTCAGAGGTCTCTCATTTACACTTTGGCTCAACTTTGAATCAAGACTCAGCAGAACTCATTTGTTGCCAAAACTGAAGGAATTGATGTGCAGACATTGTCATATCTTCTCTAGTTAGAGCTATTAGGCTGATTTAGCAACAGAATGGAAAGGTGATCTGATGAGGGGAAAGCGCACGAAAAGGACTAAACTTGACTTTTGGTGCCCAATTTGCTGCTCTGCCATTGTTGGAGCCAGTTGTTTGATTTACGCATGCCGTCATCAACGGACATTCCTGTTCTGTTGCTAAATCAGGCTATTAACATCAGTGTACTGACACCTGAAGGTTTGTTTTACCTTCAGAAAAAGTAAAGCTTGTTATTGCGGGCAGTTGACAAAGAAGTGGCCACACATGAAAAATCTATCTGTTGTTTGCATAAACAAGCATAGACCTATATTAAGAAGGTTATATTTAGAGACAAGGAAAGGGTTTTCCTCAGAGGGAGTAAAAACTGTCGTTATCAACAAAGTGTCAGTACAGTAAAGCAGTTGGCTGTGAAGCATGTTTTTTTTGTATCCGTAACAATTTCATAGGTTCCCTGGAGTCTGCTTTTGTTGTGGATACCACTTGATTTTAATATGATGAACATCAAGTTAAATTTCTTGGAATGGCAGCATTGGCATTCTTAGAAATTGCAATTTGGCTGCGTCTTAGTATGAATAATAAACTCTTAAAGGAGTAGTTAGAATGAAGGCAGGAATCATCAAGGCCAAGCATTTGCCTAGCATTATCTGTGGAAAACATATGTAAACAAAAATCGCAACAAGTGACAATGGACTACTTGTTCATAAGGAACCATGTGCTTGCAAAACAAAATCGCCATTCTTCAAGGCAGTCACGTTGTGCAGTGACTGCTAAATTGCACATGCACTGTAGCACGTAAGGTTGGTTTGGCGGCCACAGGCAGAGTTAAAACTTCTACAGAAATTTTTGAATTGAGTTAAGCCAGATTAATTTCTTTGCTATTTCTGTCCATTCACAATAATATTGCTTTTTGTGTAGATTGAGTTGTAGTGTAATGAATATTTTTTAATTGCTTGTAGTATTAAAGGTTGAAAGTCACAATGTGGGAAAATGCAAACACAAATCTGGTGTTTTTACTATGTATATTTTACATTCAAAAAATGTCAAATTTGCATAAATTCAAAACATTTCATCTTTATTATGGTAATATGGTAATTGCATGCTTAATCTTGGACAGAAATTACATTAATAGTCCCACAACCAGCCAATCCTCACGAATGCAAACTAAACTAAGGGAGCATATTAAAATATCCCCAAGAACAATCTGTATCAAATTCCTCCTTGTCATAACAATCCTTTATAAAACAAAGAATGGGAGATAGCAGTCTCTTTGGCTCCAAAGTTGTGCACTTTACTGCATGTACGGGAACAATAGAACATGGCGTGTCATTTCAATCATCGCCTAATATAAACTACATGCTCATCACAAGACTCATTTGCATACAATGAAAGTAGTGATGATTCTTATTCCCTGTTTCCACGGTCGCGGCTAGGAATGCGACCACGGCCGTCGTTTCGTGTACTAAATACAAACAAAATAAAACCGCTTGCAGATTATGAGGTTAATAATGCAGCATGCAAAGAAAGTATTGTCCGATAGCCCGGGGCTAGTGGATTTTGCTATCAGGCTAGTGAATTCTGTTTTTAACTGGCCTGACGGGCAAGTGATGTTTTTTGAGGAATTCAAATAACAGAGGAACTGTGAAATCAACTCTGCTAGTCTAAAGGTTTTTGGGGCTAGTTGAAATGACGTCGGGCTTAGTAAATGCTAGCTTCTGCTTGCCCGAATGGCAAGCTGTAAAAATGACTTTCTTTGCACCCTGTAAAGCATGATAAAGCCAGTTATTGTTGGTCAAAAATACAATGTAGCCTTTTGGTGTAAGAGAGTGTACCATGTATGACTACTTCCTGTATTAAAGCAGCAACCTTTCCTAGTTAATCCACTTTGTGGGTGTGAGAAAACTTGAACTGGGGCGAGTTCCAAACTGGGATGACTTCTTGATTTCATATTGGATTGACATTGGAAAATGACACTGTATGCATGTACATGTACTCCCTGTTCTTGTCCAACAGGAGGTTAATTTGATATGGAATGATTATACACGGGGTTGTGCTCTAGCAGAGCCCAACTTTTGCCATTGGGCGACTAGAAAATCGTAGTTTTTTCATACAAATCACATGCTGGGTACCCTGGATTTGACAGTTTTAAAGCACCGGGCACCCTCCAATTTTCCTTAGAGCACAACCTTGGTACATGTTCCCTGGTATGGTTTTTCTACTTGATACTGTCTTTTGTGAGGTTTTTTACTGGAATGTGTAGTTCCAGAAAATATCCATACCCCTGCCTCAGAAGATCATTGGAAATTTCGAGGGGGAGGGGGGGTTCAAAGGCAGTAATTTCCAAGGAGTAAAGGGTGATGAACCATGTACAAAACATTGAAAGTGACTTACATGGATCTGAAGTAAAAAAAACATAACTTACGTATGTTGTTTTACAACAAAAGTCAGTAATCCTGGCCATAGAGATGATGAATTCATAAGTGAGGCAGTTATGAAATTTCTACCAGCTCATTTCCTTGAATTTGATTTAAATGTCTTCTTCAATCTGACCAAATACAGAGAAGTTCCTGTAAAATATTCATGGCCTGTTCCAGTATGACATTTTCTGGTGTCATCATGTAAAAGAATACAAGAGAGAGGGGACTGGGGAAAACTTGTGCTGTTATGAAAGTCAACTGGTATTATGTAAAGTCCTTGTAACTTTGAACATCGTAAGTGCTTGTAGGGCTCTTTTCATGGCCATCACAGGGTTTGAACGGGTCATTGAAAACCTGGAAAGTCATAAAATTTAAGAGTTCCAAGCCTGGAAAGTCATGGAATTTAATTGTCGGTACCAGAAGGTAATGGAAACTTGAGGCTATGTTTGCAGTAGATTAGTTACTGCAGTTGTCAAGGCGAGATGCTGTGAGATGGTGACATATACATGAATGGCAGGCATTTTCAACCCTTGAAGCTACGACCACTTTAGGCGCCATGGCGACTAAAATTTTGGTACTGGTGACCAGAGAAAAACTGAAGAAACGAAAAAGATGATCAATTGTCTGAATTGTACTGAAATGATTAAGGTCCTCTGCTGATATCCCAGAGGGGGAAGATTAGAAGATCTCGTCGATATTCATTCAAACGAACGCTTACTTCGCTAAGATTTTTACTAAAATATTGTTCTGCTCCACTGAGCACAGGTCCGTTGCCTAGCATGTGACAAATTTTTAACCTTGTAACGCGTGACAAGCAGCACGCAATCGATTTGTTTTTCAGGAAACTGCGTGTGCGGCTAGACTGGGAAGACTACAACCCAAATATATATATATTTTGGCGGGGGGGGGGGGGGGGGGGTTAAAAATAAATGGAAAAGCAGAAAGTTTAAGTTGACATGGAACATTTCAAGATAAATTTGAGTAACATGAAATGTTAAATCGTTTTTTATATATAAAATAAAAAGCGACCATTTGCAGACCAACACAACATCATCAGGCGAACCTAAACTTCGCGAAAAACAATTGTCTTAAACGTCTTAACCGAAAGTAAAGCAAAAGCGGTATTTTTGTTTGGGTTTTTTGGGCTGATAGAAAACTATAGGGTTGATTATCACGCCATCTTTTCCGGCTGTGCCGTTGAGGCAATTTTTGTTTCATAGGACAGATGTAAATAAATTCTCAATGTGCGGTGTCATTACTAAAATACTGACACAAGACTAGCTTTAAACCAGTTTTAGCTCAACATTTTGTTAGTTTTGTACATCCTGGTACTTTTCGCCAGTGTTAAAAGAATGTTTACGGGAAAGTATGAGACACCAAAGAAAAAAAAGGCTATTTTGAACACGCGCTGGGGAGTCGTGTAGGCCTTTCAACCCCATTTTACACTGCCAGTGAAAACGATTTGGACGTTTTAATAGAAGAACAAGTTTAGTTTTTTCTGAGATTAGATTTCTTTTACACGGTCATTTGACGTGGTAAATATTGTTGAAAATCCGTTGTCATTTTCGATACATTAGATGCAGTTCACTAATTTTAGGACAATTTTTATGCTGCGATTTTGCTCGTGGCCTCCGTGAACTCGGTCACAAAGGCAGTATTTTGCAAGATATCTTCTCTGTTTAGAAGCAAACAAAAGCAGTGTTACTCGACGTGGATTATAAGTTACCCTATACACTTGTGAATACGGTAAATGCCGTTTAGCAACATTTTCTTGGCTGAACGATACCATTTTTAAGCCCAAGTTAATTATTAACCAATTATTAAAACTTTATTGTTAACATATATTTTGGCGCCTAAAAAAATCCTTTGGCGACTAAACCTAAAAAGTTGGTCGCCAAATGGCCACCAAAAGAAAAATTTAACTTCAAGGGTTGATTTTGGTGAACACCAGGGTTGGTGTCTGTGAACTAAGTTAGGATTGAACTAAGTTTTGAAAAATTTAGAAAGTGGCAGCTAAACCTATAGGGCCATAACAAAAGTTGAAAAATTCATGGAATTTGAGGAGCTCAAAAGAACATGAACCTTGCATCAGAGCTCTATATTAAAATACACATGCCCAGACACAAACCCTTTAGAACCATCTTCAACATGCTATTTTTTCCTTCTCCTTCAGATATTTACTTGACAATGGAGCAGATGTTGCAGCTGTCAATAATGAGGGGGAATTGCCCCTGGATCTTGCAGAAGAAGAAGACATGGAAGATCTTTTAACAGATGAAATTGAGAGATTAGGTATGTTGACATGCTTTTTACCTTGATACGATACTACTGTAGCTCCCAATTGACTTGTACATGTGCTTTGTTTTGCTGGTAGTGTTGTTATAACACCATCCTGTGAATGCAGAAGAGCATCTTGTTTGAGCTTCTTGCAGTCTATTAATTTTTACACCACTTTACCGAGCTGGGTTGAGAAGTTGGTAATTTGTAGTATAATGTGGAACATCTGTAATTCACGATTCAGGATTACTAGCAAAAGTTATATTTGGTTAAATGCAATTTAACTAAGTTAACCACCACGAGCTTAGTGGTCAAGCGGTTCACAAGTTTAGTGGTCAAGCGGTTCTCAAGTTTATCGATCTAGCAGTTCACAAGCTTACCGGTCTAGCGGTTCACAAGCTTAGCGGTCTAGCAGTTCTCAAGTTTAGCAGTTAAGCGGTTCTCAACTTTAGCGGTTCACAAGTTAAGCGGTCATGCGGTCCACAAGTCAAGCGGTCATGCGGTCCACAAGCGTAGCGGTCAAGTAGCCCACGAGCTTAGCATGGATCCAGCAGTCAATCCCATAAGTGCAGGCTCACATGGTTTGTGTAGCTTTGTATACAGCTAGGATCTGTGAGTTCGAGCGTTTGTACAGTGGTTTTTGTGGAGCGGTCATTCAGCGTCTTCCCCCCCGCTCCCATCCCCTTTTTCTTCCTTCCACTGTTTCATCAGTGTGACGGGTGCCTGGAATGGGGGCTCATGGCTGGGTTGTGGGGATTTACCAGCCATGGGGGCAGTTTTTCTATCTAGGGGCTGGCTGGCCACAGTGGAAGCCCCTGGGTATCCCGGGCACCCACCTCCACTTAAGCGAGGCAGTTGGTTAGTTATATTTAGTTTGTTTCTATTGTCATCAATGTTGTTTGAAAGTGTTCACTTCTCACGTCCAGCATAAAACCAACTGGTGTTGTATAGCGCTATGCCGCAGACTAAAGAAAAAAGGCTTTGGATTTTGTGTAAATTATTTTAAGTGTCTTTTAGGAAATTTTCCTTGAGCTTCTCATCATTGCACCTAAATGGAGTTTCTGATTTTATGAACTTTTTGTAGTGACTGACATTAAAAAATTTAACAGCTATCTGTACAATTTACAGTTTCATTGAGATTGTGAATGAACAAACCGCTGTGAAAAGAACCAAATATTCTTGGTTTTTTTACCATGTAAATTGCTAGTGACAAGTTTCTGCATTAAAAGGTCAGCCCTTCTTTAATGTGTGCAGTTATCAACATGGTATGTATTACAGATGTCGGCCTATGATCACAAAATAATGTTTAAGATTGATGGGTGGAAGTTTTCATGCATTTAACAAATTACAATGGCCAAATAGGAGAACAGTTGTTTTGCTGAAGTGCATTTTTAGCTTAATCAACAGCAAGCGCATCACAAATTTGCAAGTGTGCAAAACAAGGGTGAAGCGTTCTTCTCAATTATTTGCATGTCCATGAAAGATATGCTTTTTGGCACTTTGATTATTGCATTAAACTGTAAAAGCACCTCCTTCAACTCATAGGTTTCTAAATGTTTAATGTAGATTTTTTTCCATTAGAGTTCACTGGCACATCCATTTGTCAAAAACTCAGCCATGATAGTGCATCGGAAAGCATTGCTGATTATAGCAATCTATACTACTTGCATGGGGCAGCCTGAAAGAATGGTTTGTTTCAGCTTGAACATTTAGCAAAACCTGCAGGCACACATAAGCAAAGCTGTTACCTCTTACATTGTCCTTTTATAGTGGTTATAAAGTTTATGAATACAGTCATATAAACAAAATAACACTAGACCTGCTTAGTCACTCTGAATTCTTGCCTGATTTGCTTTGAAAACACACCCAGACAAACATATTTTTTGTTGGACCTCTGCAGTGAGACAAACTTGATTCTCACTCACAATACCTAGTTTAATTCATACTATAAAAATACATGCATCTCTATGGCCTCCTCCACAAAAGCTCTTGTGTCTCTTCCAGCACACCTCTTTGACCTTTTTAACTTTGATTTTCTACTCTTTGCTTGCACATTCAGTCTGCCTTGAAAACTTTGCATCTCCATTTTTGATCCAAGTGATCTCCATATCTCATAAACAGTTGGGGGTCAATTAAGTTGCACTTTTACAAGTGTAATTTGCAAGTGTTACTTTTGTTTTCAGACTCTAAAACTATGGCAACACTTTTTGAATTACACTTGAAAAAGTTGTAATTGACTTTGGAGACTGCTTGTTGCAGTTGTTTTAGCAGTTATCCTGCCTTGTTGGAAAGGGCATTGCAAACCTTACTGCTTAATTTAGTCTCTCACTAATCGGTTTTCGTTCTAGAAGAGCTGCTTGCTTGTCTGCAATAAGGGCTTCACTGCTTGAATGTGCATCAACTATTCTACATTAACCCATTCGCCCCTGAACTGCCTGTGCGGATCCACGTCCTTTCTAACCCTCATGACGTCATCAGTTTTAACGGTCAAGGCCAACTTTTTCCACTAACTTGTGCAGAGTGAAGAGATCTTTCAAACCATACCAGAATGAGCACAATTCAGTCAAGGACACCGGAGAAAACGGCAAAAAACCATGCAAGGTTGACCTGTAAATCTCCATGAAAATCTTGTTCCATTACCCACCTACCTTTCCTTTCACCTAATCCTAAGATCCTAAAAGCTTTCCTAAAAACTCTTCCCATCAAAATGAAGCCTACTAAATGCCCAGCAAGAGAAAAAAAATGAACAAGAAAAGCGAAAAACGAGGGGAGAAGAGAAAGGGAAAAGTAAAAGTCAAGACTGCTGTGTCACTTTTAAACCCAAAAACTATGTCGAAATTTTGCTTTCTGCGCATGCCCGAACAAAAACAAGCTGATACTTTGCCACTTTTTTGTGTCCCAAGTCACAAACTCTCATGTATAATCAACCACACTTTACGTACTTTGGTTAGCTGCGCATTGTCTATTTAAATTGTCACAATCATGTGCTAATTGTAGACATTGTACCCTATTTAAATGATGACATAATATGTTATTTCAATGGGTTTTTACAGTTTCCTTACTTAAAAAAAGAAACAATAGTATGATATATTTGATTTTGATAAGTCCGTCTCACTTCCTGTGTTTCGCCCTCATACTGTACAGCCTTTTAATAAAGTTTTGTGACTTCTTTATCACAACTTGTGCCTCCTTGGCTTTCTGCTGCAGTGATTGTTCCTACCCTTCTTTCCCTTTTTCTGCTTTGTCTTTACATCAGTAAATCATGTTTCTGTGCCATTTGCTTGAGAGCCTGCTTAATATGGATGCCCAGATAACATGGACATCCAGATAATGCAGACACTATGGCATGTCCCCTTGTTATCCTTTTAACCGGGTTCTACTTTATTTGGTTGGGGTTCTCGAAACTCTGGTTGAAGCTCCTGACTCCCTGAGATGGACTGTCATCTGGAGCTGTCTTGGTGCCAGGGGGCTGGACCCCAGGTTCCCGTAAAAAGTGTATCCACAGTCTCAGTAACAAGATGGTGTTTTTCTGGATTGGTTTGTTAGTTCCATGCCTAATCCCGGTCTGTCATTAAGAGGTGGGGACGGGGATTTCCCCCGGCTACTAAGAACAAGGCCCCTGGCTACTTTCATAGGAAAATAGAAGAAAAATGGAACCAAATCCGTCAAAGAAATCCCTAACTGTTTGATTCCCTGGTTACTTGTATTTACCCAGCAAATTGAAATGTTAGTGACAGCCCTGCCAATCGCCCAACTTATGTAGGAGCAGGTGCCACTTTTCATCTGATCTCTCCCTACTAATAATCTGGTTGCTTCATCTTTTGTCACCATAGCTCATAGGGTCCTTGGGGCACATGTTCATTAAAAAAGTCCTTGTGGCAGGGTTCGGTTGCCCCAATATAATTATTAGAAATTACAAAGGACCATTTTAATGAATATCTAGTCGCCCTATACTTAACCCCGTCGGTAGTTACATCCAAACCGCAGTTTCAGAACACTTTCTCAGCAGTAACCATTCTGTTTCCCATATGTTACTTACCCCAATTGAAACACTTAGATATAAACACGATTGTCTTAGGAAAGCATGTGAGGAACACCTCACTCATAAAGCCAAACCATCGAGCCTCTGGGAATGAACAAATTTGATGATATATAATCATTATGTAATCTTTATCTTTTTCTTGATTTACAGTATTTTTCTTAGCAGCCACACCTTACCATGTCATACCATGTAACTTCATTTATTATTTTACAGTTGTCAAAATATTGTATACCTCAGCCTTTTTCACATTGTTTGATCAGTCTTTGCGTTAGTCTTTTTAATTTAATTCTATTTTTATCTTTTTCGACTGATCATGATCTTGTTTGATTCAACGTTGAGCTACATTGATTGTTCATGGTTTTTGCAGTAGTTTTTCAAGCCTCAGTTTACATAGCCTGTGAACGGCAGAGGTTTCTCATCGTCACTGAGGGACTTTTCGCGAGGAGGAACGTCTGCGAGTCAGCGACAGAAATTCCATACTCCTTGCTAAACGTCCCTTAGCGGCGATGAGCGAGGAGAAACGTCTAGTTTACATTACTTGTAAATGTTAAGTTCCACAGTGCATAAACGGAAATGACTGAATTTATGCAAATTAGCACCGCAATGCTTATTAACTTTTTCTCCAAAAATGTGGCGCTTATTTGAGGGTGGTGCTTAATACCATAGTAATACTGCTAAGTACTGAATTTATGTGAATTAGTGCTGCAGCACTTATTAACTTTTTTCTCTCAAATGTAGTGCTTATTTAAGGGTGGTAATTATTTTGAGTAATTACTGTAATTGGCAACTTAAGAGTTTGTTACATTTAGGGCAAATTGTTATTACATTTAGGACAAAAAATCATTACATTTAGGGTCGTTTGTCACATTTAGGCCTTCTACATATGGCAGTGTTGGCATTGTTCATATTGTGTTTTTCTTTTGTGTTTTAGGAATTGATGTCGAACTAGCAAGAAGTATAGAAGAAAGAATAATGTTAGAGGATGCACAAAGTTGGATGAATGGTAGAACAATACATGAAATAAAGGATAAATCAGGTATGGTGTATGTGGATGAGTTCACATGTCTTAAGGTGCAGAAAAATGGGCAACAAAAAACGTGCAACTTGTCTTGCAACACTGCTGCAAAATGAGTTTAATAGCGATGTTGCGCATTTTACCGCTGATGTCCAAACCTGTTAACAACCTGATTTGTTGCAAGGCAGGTTTGATGTGGGTGGTAAAACCTGCAACATCACTATTCAACTCATTGCAAAATTGTAAATATCATCCCAAAAGTGAAATGACATGTAAGATCCCAGTCTTTGATGAGTATCTATTATGTACTTGTGCCAAAAGTGGAAGCCCCTGGATACTACAGGCACCCAGCCTCCATTTAGCAATGCAGTCTTTAACCACATGACTTGTGTTACACCAGATAACCAAAGAAGAGACCACACACAGGTATTAAAATTATATCAGTGATCATGAGTCTGCTTCCAAAAATATTGACAGCGTTTCTTGTTAAATATTTTTCACATTTGACAAAATTGTGGCCAATATTCATGTGTTTTTTTTCCCAATATTTTTGCTATGCTTGGTAACAATGACAAAGTGCATGTGCACTTGAACCCTACCTTACAGTTACCTTGTTCTTACAGCCACCTTTTCTCAGCCCGGAAAGGGGCCATACATTCTCTTATAAAAAAACTGTTGTTAATACAGTCACTCTTTAATACTGCCAACAACCACTAATTTAAATTCCAAACAGTGGAATCTTATCTTTTTTATTAATTCACCCCGGGCACTCGTTTGAAATTTAGAGAATTAATTTATATACCTGTGACATTTCAATTTCATTGCCCTAGAAAGCAGAGGCTGTTCTTGCATTGTTTTTAGACTACAGTGCACTTAAAATGCATTTGTAGGGGTTGAATAGCCAATTTTTAAAGGTGTTCTATGTGCTGAAGGCAGGTTTCAAATAGTTTTTACAATTATTATTACTGAATTCAATATCTACATTGTAGGACTAGTTGTTGAGTATTTAAGAGAACAGAGAAATGTGAAAGCAATGTGTGGTGTATTTGTCATTACGGTCCTTAAGTCATGAAATTTGACCCTACCCAGGTAATACGGCCATCCGGTAAATACGGCTAATTTTTTTTTACCCATTTGTGACTGTATTAGTGGGGTTCCACTACAGTACAAACCAGATGACTTCCAATTATTCCTGGAGTATTCTTTGCATAAAAAGTACAACAGGATCATGTGTCCTTTTTATGAGGGTGTCAAACCCAACAAGCGAAAAGTATCCCTTGTGATATTTGGACAGAGAAAAAAGGGTTGATAAAACAAGAAAAACCCTGGCTTGCACCCCAGACGAAACTTAACTTCTTGTCAAGTCCATCTCTGAGCCAGCACCAAAATCCATGTTCTGGGCCCACAGGTATGTACCAAGATTTGTGCAAATGCCATAACTGGCCTGTTAAAAAAAGCCATTGTTGATTTGCCAATTAGGTCATGGTGATATTTGAAGTGCACTTGAGGTAATTCGTTGAGTCTGTTGGGGACCCTGACCAAGATTGTGGTGCTGCTCCTTAGACGTTACTAACCAGGGTTAGATTATGTCTGCGACACGTGTGGCCAAACCAACTTTTTAACAGTGACTTTGAGGTGTCTGGAAATTGGTTCAAACGGTTTCAAACGTTACAAAGAGTAGCCCCGGGATTTTGGGCACTACTTTCTTTGCCTACTGAGCCACTCAAAAGCAAGAACATGTATTGAAATTTCAATTTTGGTGGTTGCTCTTGTTGCATTTGTTGCAATGTTATTGTTTGAATGTATTCAAGTTTGCTTGATAACAAGGTTCACATTTCAAGGTTCATGCTTCTAAAATAGCTGGTTATTCTCCTACTTAAACAAAAGAGTACCTTTTTCATTATCCTGGAGATAATAAATTAGTTTTCCTTTATCATAATATTGTAGTCCTGCAAGTGGGCCAGATGAATCAATCCTGTGTTCTAACTGGCTACCTGAGTAGACTGGGTAGCAGCACTGGCTCTGAGAGCAATTTTATACAATTTTTTTGTTGAAGACTTGACTGATCAATGCCATTAAAACCTGATACTTGCATACCATATGATTTCTCTTGATTTCACTGCCAAAAATGCCAGTGTTTGCCATGTTTAATTTGATTGTGTCAAGCCTGGTTTCCATATGATTGTCCTGATCTTCCCAATCGCCCAAATAGTCTCAAATAATGTTCAGGCTTTTGGGGCGATTATGTGGAAATACTAGCTGGATGATCGCAAAAGAACCGGATGATTGGGACAACCTCAGTTGTTGGATAGAATTGAGTTCTATCTGGACGATTGTGTATTTTGTGTTACATGGGTAATGGGGTACTGTGTGACATCCACTGGGAAAGAGTGTTTAATCTGACATTTCATAAATGATATTCCTGGCAAAGTAAAATTTTATATTGTTGGTGTGTCACTGGATTGACTATTGAGAATATGCCAGGTTTTGTTTGTCGCCTATCAGCTTATGCTACCATGAACGTGCCATGCCACATTGAACATGTTATTTGATAACAAACTTGAAGTTTAATTTTGAAACAGGAGGAATCAAATTTTTATTTTATGCAAATTGTGATGCTTGGAACACCTGTAAACATGGAAAATTTCTGAAGAACAACTATTCCAAGCGTAAAGATGTGGTTAGATTGAAATAAAACTCAGTTTGGAGGGAATATGCAGTCTATGTTCAGGGCTTGAAAAAAAATCTGAATTAGGCAAGCAGGTCAAGAAATTTTTGCTTGTCCAGGACCAAATCTTGCTTGACTTAGTTAATGATTTTGTTGGAGTTTGACTTGTCTGGACCCAAAAATTACTTGCCCAGTTAGAAAATCTAGTTTTGCCTGGACTAACGGACGGGACTTTTCTGAGCCCTGTATGTTGACACATTGAAATGGTGATTCAAAAAGCTCCAGCTGTTGCTTCTTGCATCTTCTTTTAGGACAGTATATAAAAAAATTATAGTACATTATACATACATTAAAGCACAACATAATACTTTCTCGTAATACATTATAGTGCATTATAATGTTTGAATTCTGTGTATGTATTGTTTATTGTTTTGTTTTGTATAAATTTTTATAGGTGCGACTGCATTACATGTTGCTGCATCAAAAGGTTATTTACAAGTTATTAGGTACGTTGTCAGGGTTTGTGGATTCATGACGCAAACATAAGCGCAAATGTAGCACATGTTTCATCTAAAAGAGATTTTTGACACATGTTTGAGGAAAGGCAAAATCTTTATCCTTGTGTAGTTAATTGTTTTTCTTGTGTCAAACATGTAGTCACATAGATATTACTGTACTGTAGATCATGCCCTGCTGGAATCAACTATTTTCTTTATCAAGAAAAACAAGTTATGAATAGTGTCCTAGTTGGCATCAGTTCTTGGGATTTCTGTCATTACTTTTACATGTATGTTGCTAATAATTTTAAAATGGTCACAAAAGTGTTCAACCAAAGACCAGTTGAATGAAATCAAGTGGAGCAAGGTTTGGCTGAAAGATGACCTTAGTTTTTACTGTCTGAACCCCCCCCCCCCCCCCCCATTACTATGCTTTAAATGGATAATCTTTGTGCTCTGTAGTTCATAATAAGTCCATAACAACTGCATGTAAGCTGAAAGGAGCAGGTGGGGGGTGGGGTGGGGGTGGCACTTGCTCCCACATCCCAATAAGATGCGTAGGCAGTGTGGTCGAGCAGTTAGAGTGCTGGACTTTTAATTTGGAGTTCTCGAGTTCAAGTCCTGCCCTGACCATTAGCTGGATTTGTTCTCGGTAGTTCCAAGTTCAAATCCTCAAGCCACGCTTGTAAAATAGCCAACAGGTTCACCTCTTAACAACAACCATGCTATGTTCCATGTAAATAATTTGTTTCATTATCCCTGAAGAGCCCCATAAGGGGTGAGGATAATTAAGTTAATGTATTATGTTATGCTGGCATAGGACCCTCAGACTATTGAAAATTCCTGCTTACTCCCCCTATAAAATGTTGTCATGTGTTTTTAGTACAATGGTAAAGCGCCAACTTATGGACATGTACTGGAATGGTGATTAGTTCTCCTGAAACAGCTTAGCAATACGATAAAACCAACCCAGCATGCAAAGAAAGTAGTGTCCAATAGCCTGGGGCTATTGGATTTTCCTATCTTGTCAGTAAATTCTGTTCTTAACTTGCCTGATGGGCAAATGAAGTATTTTGAGGAATTCAACTTACAGAAGAACTGTGAAATCAATTCTGCTCATCAGAAGAATTCGGCAGGTTAATGAAATGACATTTGGGCTAGTAAAATTAATGCTACTTTCAGCTTGCCTGAATGGCAAGCTGTGAAAATGACTTTCTTTGCACCCTGCAACCTAAGCTTGCGTACCAGGGCTCAAAATAATTTCTGTCAGTGGCTGGTCAGCACTACTTGGCCAAACTAATTTTACCTCGGTAATGGCTCATTTCTGACTGGTCTTTTTTCGAGATGGGGATAAATAAATGACTTGACAGGAACATTGTGCATCTAACATTCAAAGCATTTTACAATGTATTCTCATGCAATGAACACTGAAATCCCTTTTACTTCTTTTTCTTAATTTCTGTGTAAACCACTTTTGGGTGTTGTTATTTCTAGCTGTTTTTGATAGTAGTCGTTGATTGGTGCAATATGTAGTGTTGTCTGTTTAGCGTACTTAGAGATGTAGATGTTTCTGTTTTATTTTAGCAAACCCCTAAGTGGCATTCACAAAGCCGCAGAAGGTAACTTTCTCATCTGTGTTCTCCAAATTTGTGACTGCAAGAAGCTAAAAATATTTTATGATGTAACTATTTTTGTAATTTCCAGAAGTAATGTGGATAATTGTTTTTTTTGATTTGTTTATTTGGAAACCAATTACTTGACCAGTCAAAATGACCAGTCAAAATGACCAGCCAACTGAAAGTTTGTCCAGACAAATGGTCATCTTGGCCAGACATTATCCATTGACTGGCTGTTATTTTGAGCCCTGCATACTGGAACCACTTTGATATTAGCTACATGTCCACTGGAAAATTTGTAAGCGATGTTGGTGACAATTGATGGCATTAATTTATTCTTAGTCTTTTACTTCAACTTGGTGTCGACATCAATGCAAAAGATTCTGATGGCTGGACACCACTACATGCAGCAGTTCATTGGGGACAGAATGATGCCTGTGAAGTGCTAGCTGAGCATGGAGCTAACTTTAGTGCTAGGAATAATACGGTAAGATTGCCACATCCTGTCGTATATAGTACCTGTTTGACACAAGTAGGAGTGCAGGGCTGTCACGAAGAGCCGGGGCTGGGGATTTTCCTTGGCTACTATGAGCATGAGCCCTGGCTACAACTTGAAATAGTAGCAACAGCCCCGGAGGGTCTCAGTGGGCTTAACCATCAGCCGTCAAACATCATAATTTTTTACCATCATCCGTCTAAAATGCGGATTAATATCAACTGTCAAAAAGTTTCAAGGTACTTCAAATCTTGCTATTTTCTTTGGTCTTTGCGGGCTTCTGGCTCCTGGAGAATTTCGAAACTGGAAAAATCAGTTGGCATGTTCTCAGAAACATTCTCTCTAGACATTACAAGACCTTACAATATAAAGATTTTTTGAAGTTTTATAAGTGAAGGGCCAAGATGATCTCCAGACCGCAGTTAATATTAATTTATACAGAATTTTATTATTTGCTTGAAAACTCTTGGACTAAATTTCACCTTAATAGCTTCCTACCATCAAAAGCTCTAAAAATTGATTAATTAAAATGCACCCATCAACCGTCAAAGCTACCACCCCTTTGAGACCCAAGTTGATGGCAATTTACAAGATAAATCAAACTGTGGAAATTCACTTATGAATTAGGAGAGAGATTGTAGGGATTGTAAACTTAAACCTTCTCCTTAATTATTCACTTTGACAAGCTTTCAGCTTCTCTTTAATCCTTGGTTACACTTTTGACCTTGACCTTGACCTTGGCTTAGTAATTCTGACTGTGTTGCCTTTATGCCCTTGTTTAAGGAAGTTGTGCTAGATAGTTGAAAGGTTGCCAATTCCTAGATCCTTGTGGAGATGTTTTGTGGCAGTCAATGTGGCCTCCGTCACTCCAAGTTCAAACCACCTCATTTTACTTCGCTTTTCAAAATCACGCGAATTCTGACGTTCAAAAGCCAACTGACATTTGCATTTTTCGCTGCTGTCAATCATCTTAGTGGACCTCTTTGGAAACAGAACTTTACTTTAATGGGTTCAAAAGGTCATGGTTTATGATTGTGATTGGTGGATTTCATTTCTGTTTTGTGTGTTTCTGCGTTTCAAGGTTTGTTGCTTGTGATCGTAATTAGCCAACCATTTTGAGTTGGCCATGCACCATTATTCGTACAATCTTGAAAAGGTCTTGAATTTTAGTGGTTGTCTTGAAAAGTACTTGATTTATTTCTTAGGTATTGAAAAATCCTTGAAATTCACTACCTTGTTTATGCCACACCATTTTCTGTGAAATTAGATTATTTTGCCAAGGAAATTTTGTCTCATCCTCTGTGCCAAAACCTGTAAAACTCACGGGTAACGTAAAAACATTTTTCGCAGTGGCTATTCTTACGGGACCCGTGCACCGACTTGTATTTGCTATTCATACAGGAGTCTTCTGAGTATGTGGAAAGTAGCGTAAAATAATGTAATCAACCCTGGCTGAAGAAGTAAAAATCGTGAATGGCTCCATTAAGCGTTTTAAGGTGTTTAAAGTGGTGGGGTTAGAGAATGCCAATTTATTGAATAAATTTTAGTCCTTGAAAACTGTAGTTTGTCCTTGAAAAGTCCTTGAAATTTGTTTGTCTGAAGTCTTAAGAATCATGATGCACTTAGCCAAGCAATCATTATGCCAATAATCTATTGCATCACCCAGTCAAACAGGCAGTCAGCCGTTCACAGGCCAGCAGCCCTATCGCCTTCCAATTTTTATTTCCAATGTGCAGTGTGATAGCTAACTTGATACCAGCAACAAAAATAGTATTGACTGCAATATTTTTGCTCCAGGGTTCAACGCCAATTGACATGGCAGAGCCTGATATGGTTAAAATGCTTGAAGAGCTTAAGAAAAGGCAAAATAATAAACCAAAGATCAATGCGGTGAGTATGTGCAAGCCGTTTTTGGTTCTGGTTATTGCTCTTTGAAACACTTAGGTAATTAAAACCCTTTAATGCCTAATAATGCAATATGGCATAAGATATCATCACGTAATTATTTTTTAAGCCTTTTGTTTCAATTTCAAAAGAAAAATCAACGATAAAAAAGTAACACGACTTTTCGATGACTCCATACCATCATTATCAAGTGCGAAAAACTTAGCATGAATTGGTGATATGTATACAGAAAAAAGAAAGTGTCAGGAATACCTAAAGATTTTTTTTAATTTTTCTTTTAGAATGCTTAAATTTCCCCGACTAAAAGGTCAGCCCATTGAAGAAATGCAATAGTGAACCCTTCCTATATAAGACCTTCTATCTTTGTATTGTATTGGTAATGATGATATCTAATGACAAACAATACTCCCTTTGAATTAGGCTTATAGTTATATCCTAGAAAAAGAATTTTTATTTTGTACTTTGGACAATCTTTTCAGTGACTTCCTTTACACCTGTTTGTGTTATTTATAGCTTGCTCCGATAAATACCGTGAAAAGGGAATATCATTTTGTGGTCTAATGGTTCATAGTTCTGACTGCAAGGAAACTTTTGCATTTCCCACGGGCATGGCCATTTAAGGGTTAAGAAGGCTACTGTAAGGCGTTTTTGCAATGTCTCATGATAATAAAAGTGAAGAATGCCTCACGTTTTCCAGGGTTGTAGCACCAACTTCATTGTTACAACACATTCTATGGCTGATTATTGACCCGACAGTGGTCATAATTTGTTGCATCGCTTCTGTTTCAAGTTATGTTGTGGACAATACATCTCTCAAGTTGTTTTTAACCATAATTATGTACAGGATCTTCCCAAAGTGCCATTCATGAATCCAAACCAAAAGACTTCAGGGTTCAATGGTACAGTGTTTTACACGTCTGTTGAAGAAGGAAAACGAAGAGAAAATTGGACCTCATGTTAGGGCTCCTTCCATTTGTCAGACCTGACTGGCCAGGGCAATCCTGTCGTAGTGAGAATTTCACTTTTAATCAAGGCTATCCAGCCAAATCAGTCAAATCCTAAATTCTATACATGGAGGAAATTCTTGTATGAAGCGTATTTCATTTTTAAAATGACCGGTCGGGCCATGATTGCCCTAAGTAAGCATTTTATTTCTAAAAATGTATCTATAGTGTTGATTCTTAACCCTTTAAACCCTAAGATCAAAATTAAAATTCTCCTTTGTTGCCCCTATTTATTTACTATAGAAGTAGGGGGGAGAAGTTGATAAAATATCAAGCAAGTTCATCTTGTGTGATCATGTCCTTAATTCTCATGACCACCCTGTTTTACAAAGCATTGCTATTACAAGGAGAAATTTGATGCTGATCACTCTTAGGGTTTAAAGGGTTAAATAAGATGGAAGGAAGGATAATTATTATTCTTTCCAGGCACAAACATGTGCACTCCTTGATAAGGTGGTAATATTGAAATATTAATTACTCTCTGTGTTAAAGATATGCTAGAGAAGTCAAAAACAGTTAGAAGTATGAGACTTGTTTGGAAGGCAGAGATGGGGTATGTGGCTTGTGGCTGCATTTGGGGACGAGTTGTTGGCATGGTTACCAAATGTAGATTTGCGGCAATTGGGAAGCTTGGGCAAAGACATTTTTTAGTGATGCACGTCAACCAGACTCGTGTTTTTGCTCAGATTTCGGGCAAATCGTTTCTGTAACAGGAAAAAGACTAAGCATTTTATTTCTAAAAATGTATCTATAGTGTTGATTCTTAACCCTTTAAACCCTAAGATCAAAATTGAAATTCTCATTTGTTGCCCCTATTCATTTCCTACAGAAGTAGTGGGGAGAAGTTGATAAAACATCAAGCAAATTCTTCTTGTGTGATCATGTCCGTAATTCTCATGACCACTCTGTTTTACAAAGCATTGATATTACAGGGAGAAATTTGATGCTGGTTACTCTTAGGGCTTAAAGGGTTAAAGGACGAATTTGGTACCGTCAAGGCATTTAACAGAAAAAGACCTCACTTCTGGTTGACGTACATCACTCAAAAACCCTTTGCTTCAGTTCCTTATTAACATGTACATCTCTAACGACTTGGCCCACGATGTGGCATACAACTTTTTTTTGTTGAACTAGTTTTGTTTCCATATTTTTTGTCCCACTCAGTCGACAACACCAGTTATTAAAAGTAATATGGAGTCTGGCCCTGCCCCATTGAAAAGACGGTGAGTGCGGTTTCAAGTTTTTTTTTGCCTCAGTTGTTTGATTTTTATTTGTCACATTGTTGTGTATGGCTTGTCCATACACATGCATGCTGTACAGAACATCTCACATGGTTACCACTAGAGGCAAGCTTGTAACGTAGTTACCACTTGAGGCAAGCGTGTCTTTGTTGATTATTAAATCCGTTGCATGTTATGTTTCTGTGATGTACGTCAGCAAGCACCAAGCATATGCTACCTACCGTGTTTCCTTGAATAGGTGCATGGGTACCCATTTAACACTTAGC
Organism: Porites divaricata; assembly: GCA_038088405.1. Classification (NCBI taxonomy): domain Eukaryota; kingdom Metazoa; phylum Cnidaria; class Anthozoa; order Scleractinia; family Poritidae; genus Porites; species Porites divaricata. The sequence continues at coordinate 13,797,130 of JBBMOI010000002.1, forward strand.
CAAAAGTAGGGGCAGTTATTCAAAAAAGGCGTGCATGTCTAAGGGGGGCACTTAATTAACAAACTAATGAAGAAAAACTGTTTTCCTTTGTGTTGATAGTGTAGTGAAAGTTTTAAATAATTATTATTGTCAGTATGTTAAAAAAGGGAGGAGTTAATGGGGACGAGGAGGGACACTTATTGAGTTGAGCTGCGGGGATATTCATGTGCTAGTTTGACAATGGGATGAGTTGTTTCTTGGGGGAGGGCAATTATTATTTTATTAGGACGAGAACTTACTCAAGGGAATATGCTAAACTTTTTATCATACAGACTCGGCATCACCACAGGAAAGTATTGCTCTGTGTCACTCTAAGTTTTCACCAACAGACTTAAGTTATCACCACCAGGTTCATTAATTAGCATTACTACAGGAAGAACTGCTCGGTAAGCGTTTTTGAAAGCTCACAAAGAGCCACTTGATAAACTGAATCACAGGAAAGTGCTGCTTAGCAGCTTTCGCTTCATTTCGTCCTTGGATGCTCAACTTGTAAGCACCTTGTACACAATAAACAGACAGCAAGGCAGTGAGCGAGCAGGGTATAGATAGGGTGTGTTCCACTGAGATGATCTTGATCAGCATAGCACATCAAATGAACCGACAAATCCACCCTGGAAAACGAATCATCTGTTGATTTGATGTACGATGAACTGAGTGATCTCAGATCACTGCTCCTGATCCAGATCATCCCAAAGGAACACACCCTTAGTTCCACTTGTATATTATACACGGTTTTGCCTTAACCTTCTCACCTCATACGTACGTAGTGTTTGTGTTGAATGTTAAATTTTTGTGGCCTTCTTCCAAAGTGCGTAACTGATTTGACTTGACTTAACAGCGCGCGTGTGTGAAATAAGTGTTTTCTTGGTAATAAACTGAGTTTGCATTACATGTGTGTCAGTTCACAAGAGCTCTCGTGCGCTGTTAAAATCCATTCTTGCTGGTAATGTGTTTATGTTCCCTTATAACCTTCATTCTTCTTTCTTTTCAGTCTTTCTGGTTCATCTAGAGCTCGATTGCTGCGTACTTTACCCTCTACTAACACTCCAGGACTTCTGTATGTAAAGTAAACTGATGCTAACAATGTATACTAACGCTTACATCTCATCCAACGCTAAGATCTCTCTCTTTCTCTCTTAATAAACGTACGCTCAAACTTGCTCGCTCTTTCTACTTTTCTTTCGTTCTTGCTGTGATAATATCTTAATTATTTAAGACGCCCAACCCTCTGGTTCTCTAATGAGGCCTCTCGGTTTTCCTCTTGTATCTTCTTTTCTTTTCCTTGCGGACTGGCACGCAACGGAACAAAAGCAAAACAAAAAAAAACTAACTGATGACAGTTTCGTCGTCAAATTTCACGGCTCATAACCATGTTTTGAGACAATTGGTCTGTCGTAACGTTTCAGCGTAACTCCGGTAGTTTGCCTGTGTTTGCAGCTGGCTGTCATGGCTCATAGTGCCTTCTTAGGCCATAAGAGAAGCCTGAGAGCTGGCTTTAATCGCAGGCTGCATGAACACGGTTGTCGGTCGGACACCGAGCTTAAACTGATCCTCCTGTGAGCTCAGCAGAGGGATGAGTAGAATGCTCGGTGGGGGCTATACCAGTGCCAGTCCTGCAACACTTCTATTCAATGCAACCTCTGTGGCTTCTTCATTTCTCAGGAGCTCCATAACCAGAATAAAGGACCAAAACCTTTTTCTCAGGGACATCAATCAGGAGAGGGCGCAGATGGAAGCAAGCATGGAGCAGATATCCCCCAAGAGTAAGCTGTCCCGGCCACCAAGCTTCTCTGAATCGCCCAAAGAGGACAAGGAAAACGAGAGGGAGAAGAGGGATGGCTACAGCAAGGAGGACAGCGGATCAGAATCTGATACTGAGGATAGCTCTGAAGAGGACAGTGAAGAGGACTCGGAGGAAGAGGAGCAACCTTCTAAGCCGTCCGTGAACTCTGTTGCTCCCAGAGCAAATGTCACGGTCAATTCTCTGCCCTCTAAACCTACGGTAAATTCAGTTAAAAAACAACCAGCGGATGAATCCGAGGAAGAATCCGAAGAAGAAACTGGTAGCGAAACTGAAGAGTCCTCCGAAGAGGAGGAGGAGGAGGAGGAAGTAGAACCGGTCAAACCCGATACGCGAACAAGCGCAGCCAGTTCTACAAGAACGCCTTTTTCGCGTGATCAGAGCGCGCCTGCTAGTGTGTCAGGCACTTCGACGCTTCTAAAATCCCCATTTTTAGACAATGATAAGAAGGCAAATCCGCCTTCTTCACCTGTTTCAAAAACTGAATCCTCTTGGACTTCTAGTTTAGCTGGTAGGGAAGAAACCAGAGATGACGCAAAGTCACGGTTTGGAAATTATCCAGCGCGTACGACGGCCTCTACAACGAGTAACGCCACCAGCACTACTAACACGAGGGGTAGAATAAGCTCTACCCCGAGCGAGGACACTCGAACTAGGACAACGAGAGGCAAGAGGGTCACTCAGAGAGCCGCTACATCCTATGTAGGAAGTGTCGGCAAGAGAGATGGGGATGATGATCAAGAGGAGGTGGAAGACAGGAAAAGCAATGATATCACTCATCGGAGAGCCGGTGGAGACGACGAACGAAAGGTAATAATAAAATAATTTGGCGTGGTTATAGCCAGCATTCTTGCATAGACGAGGCGAGATCTGCGATCTCCAAAGGCGCGAGCATAAAGGGATTTAAGGGCGTGCCTTTCTGAACATTGTGACTTTGGCAGCTTGGAGACGCCATTTTCTTTTCTTCCCAAAAAAATAAATCTAATTTGTTGAACTGGGATGATAATTTTTTTTTTCGAAATTGCGGGTTAAAATCTAAAGAAGCCAAGTACCTTGTCATGCCTTTTGCCGGCTGTGGCCGTACTTCAGCTTACTTAAGAACATGTCGAGGCTAGGATGGGCCCAAATTTAATGGACGTCTTTGGTACCGATATCAGTGTGCGTACGCTGATTCTATGTCAGTGGTGGCCAAATGCTCATACTCTTTCTACGAGTGTATGGTGTCGACTCGTACGGTCTTTATTTACCTTGTTGAGATCCTGTTCAAAACGTTCTTATTTGCCATGTGATAGCTGTAATTTTTTTGTTTTATTTTTCTTCGAGACGTACACTGTTTGGGCCAGTATGTCTACCAATTCTCCTATAGAGAATTCTGATAAAGGCAGGGGCAAGGGTGGCAAGGCTCTTGGTGTCCATTTTAAAGAGGTGTGCGTTAGAGACGAGTTAGAGCCAATACCACGGTCTAACGAGAAAAATTTGCTAAAGCTATGCTATTGGTGCAATCTGCCAACAAAATGTTACTCGCAGCGAAGCGTTTTCAACGCAAAAAACCTCACTATGTTGAGAAAAAGGGAAGGCCATTACAATGACTATTTTTATAGATAGCCTTTTTTTTGTCCATGTTTTTTCGTAACGGTGAATAAAATCTAACGAAACACTAAAGCACCTCAGGTGTCTCACCACCGAAGGGGTGGTTTTCACTTGCTGGTTGTTGCCCTCTCTAAATGGGTACCTGGAGCAGTCATTTTTTTTTTTTCCTTGGCTGTTTATAAGACGGGCACCACCCTTAAGTTGACTCTTACAGCGGGTCTCTATAGTTCCTCATTCTGTTTTCTATATCTGTTGTCGGTCACAGTAGTAGGCCAGGAGGCTGGCTGTATTGTAGGGGAACGAGGACGAGTAGGTGGGGTATCCAACATCAACATCCTTGAATAAAAAATAAATGAAAATATAAAACATTAGGAAATAAAAACCATTACATTCACAAGATTTTTAACAAGATATTTACAACATAGCCTCCAATTCTCTTCGTTACAAAGACAAGTATAAGAAACCTTGGGTCCTTAAAGTGAATTTTCTAAACAAAATTGGGCCATTTAAATTTATTCTTATTGCCATGGCCAAAAACTAACAACAAAACCAGCCCACTTTTCTGTGTACCAAGTAGGTTTTGTTCTGTATTGAAAGTGAAATTTGTTAAGTAAAAATTCATATGAAGTTATGCAAGAGAAAGTTTTATTTTCTAATTCATTGGTTATCACTCCAATCCGTTCATTGGGTTCCCTAACTTGAAAACGCGGTTTCCATGTGAAATAGAGTTGTTTTGCCAACTTTAATGACCAATTGATATTGGCATTTTAGAGCGTTTGACAGTTTGTTTTGCATCTGCGTGAACTTTAACTCTTATTATTTTGTCTCGTTTTAATTATTTGACGCAAAAAGGGAGCGCGAATGTCTGACAAACACAAAGGCGATGTAAAAATAGGACGAAAATCGAAACAGATTAAGTTTCGGGACTGTAAAAAAAAAATCATGCAGTTGACCAAATCGACCATAAATGTAGTGTTCAGTCGAGCGAAGAGGATTACGTATGACAACTAGCAGTGTCAACAAAAGAAAAAGACTGAATCGAATGGGCATTGTCATAGTTTCATTACAGTCATGCAGGTATGCACACTGCTACAGATAACTGAGAGATTTACTAGCTGATTGTGTTGACAAGATGTCTTTGAGGCAATTGTTCATTTTAATAGCGTCTGTGGAAGTTCTATGGGAGTCGCTTTGGGGAGGGAGGTTTGCTTTTATAATTAGCCGTGCAAATCATTAATAATTCATTTAGGGCCAAAGCACTGGGTCTGTTTCGTAGGTTTCTTTTCGCCATTAAAATAATAAAAAAAATGGCGAAACTGTAATCTGATCTAGGCCTAGAAGTTGTTGAACGCCATTTCTCTGTGAAGACCTGTTGTTTCGCAGTGGTGGTTGTTCCACTAGCGTCTCGTTTCTGACACTGGGAAGCGGGTCTCCGCTCATGTCGTACCTCGCACGCCGCTTCGATCAACCGAGTGATGGAGGTTACAAAAACTATACAGGAAGAACCCAGGTAACATATATGCGGAGGTTTGTAAGATTAGACACAATAATAGTGGCGGGTTATAATGAAATTCCTTGCTTGGACGTTTCTTTGATGTAATTAGTCGACGCAACTATCGGCAAAGCTGGTTTACATTTTGCAGTGTCTGCACTCGTGGCTGTTTGTCAACGCAACGCTGCTCTAACATATTCCCAGCTTGCTATCTAAAGCGTCAGCTTGGTTTGACGAGATATCGACTCGTCGCCCCTAAGTTCTATTAAATATCATTCCCGGGAAAGTGCCTCGTAATGTGTGCAAATTCTATCGAGTCTGTAACGCGAATAATGAAGTTATCGAACCACCCGGCGAGATTAAGCTGATATCAAACTCACGCGGATCACCTTGTTTGTGTACCGCGGTGCGGTGTTGCTTTTGAAAAAGTTACTTTATTTATTGACAACGAGTTTCATTATTCAATTCACCAATGTCATTTGCAATTGCATGGCTAGGTTTATGGGCTATTGAGAAACGGAAACTTTTATTTGAATTCCGAGATAATCTCTTCAGGTCATAAACACCTTCAGCACAGCAGGGCGTAATAAAACGCAAAGTGCTAGTCCGTGGTTTAAAAACGTTTTATCTCGAGCGCTCTTCGTAGTGGCAAAGTGCTGTTTTGCAGAACTTTACATTAATGAAATAACGTTGAAATGCCAACAATTGTTCAAGCTCTGACAAGCTGTTCATGCATAAATGCTGAACGTAGATCTCTTGTTTGATAGCGCGCGAGAATGAACACTTAAGTGGATAATTAGCTTATCGTGTTTTATATGGTGTAACGTGTTTCATTGACACCCATTCTGCAAGAAGCCTGGGTCGTCTGTTACACTTTGCTAAGGTGAATTTCAATTATTTGCGCGGTTTGGATTCATCTCAATCCAAATTCAGTTTCCAGTAAGCTCTATGATGTCTCAGAAGGGCACTGTTTGGCGAGTGTTGCTTGCTTTAACCATCAGACGTGAAGCCTTCTTCGTCACCCGAGGTTGATTTAAGTCAGCAGGATAAATATGTCAAGTCGCGTTGGGAATGTAAACTTGATAGCGCTTTACCTTAGCCTGTTTGGAAATGCGGCCTGTTAGAATAAGGACAACTTAACTCCATAGTAAACAGATCATTCTACAAGATTTTAGGGATGTTGTTATTCACAAAGCGGCATCAACGAAACAGGTCCACTGGCAGCACTCGAAACAGACACTTAGGTACAATAAACGCCCGTCATGCATTCCAGAAAGATTTTCGTTAGGGCGTTCACGTAATTTGACGCTTAGTCAGGGTTTTTCACCTCTAGAATATGCATCATGTTGCATCGTTCAGATCCTTGTGTAACGTTTGTATTTTAGAAGCGAACTGTTTACTTTGCAGCACATTTAATTAATTAAACGCCAATGGAATGTTAAGTTGTCAATCAATCTGGGCTTCCTGTGCTAACAAATCCATTCCATGGAGATCTTGTTGTTCGGATTAACATTGTGTAATTATAGACAGTCCTTTTAGCTGTTCTTGCCACTAATTAATTTGAGGCGTTCAACGATTTTCTCCCTCGAGTAGGCAACCCTTAATCACCTGATTCCTAAGTAGCCCTTATTAACTTTGAAGTTACTAGCTTTAATGGTCGGTTTGCTACCATTCCCTGAAAATGCATTTTCATGAAATGATGATTAAAGTGGCGTGCTGTCAGCCAATAAGAGCTATCCCAGTAAAAATGTAACAAGCCGGTGTTGGTTTCATCTGTAAAACACAAAATTCTAGGGAGTAGCGGTCCATGATATTTGACGAATGTGTAAGTAACGTTTTAATGGTTTTATGAATTATGGGGCGAGGAATTTGACTCTTATTTTCGAGGTTGAAAGCCCCTGTTAGAGATCGCTTACTGGCCGAAATAAAACAGGTACCTTGCATCGGGAGGACCAGTTTTATGGTAGAGTTGCTTTGTACGAACATTAGCTATCAGTGGAGAGAGATTTCTTATTTTTGCTGCTTGTTTAGGACTCTTCGGGCGGCCGAAGCTCCCGAGACGAAACTAAATCCTCATCGACAAGACCCTCCTCCACAACGGACTCCTTAATTAGTCGACGGAACAGATTAAGCGGCACCGCCGACGACCGGAGCGAATTGGACGGCAGGAAGGCTGGGCGCAACAAGGAGAACGAAGAAGCGGAGCTCCCTGCCTGGAAAAGGAGGCTACAAGAGCGAGAGAAGGAAAAAGAGAGGGAAAGGGAAAAACAGCGAGAACGGGAGAAGGAAAAAGAGAAGGAGAGTGAGATGCCGAGCTATCGTCGCTCCAGGTTTGACAAAGAAAAGGAAAAAGAGAAAGAGGAGAAGGAAAAAGAGGATGACGACTCATCATTAACAGCTGCAGCGCGTTTACGGAGGGCAAGGAGACTAAAACGCCGCGGAGGGGTGAGTACTTGAACCTCAGTCGAGGGCTAGCGGGTTGTGTGGGCAAGGAGCGGTAGCTCCGCAAGGGGGGGGGGGGGGGGGGTGTTTATTATAGGTCCCAGCCTCTCGTCAGAAAAAATCAAAGCATGTTACCAAGGGGTGGTAGCTTTTTCAGCTTTTAAAGCCCGTAGGTGCCGAGGTAATTACCTCTATCTGCAAGGGAAGGGGGATGTTCATTTAAGCCCTGGCTTAAATAGGTAGAGGATGGGCTAGCCAGAGAGCTCCACATAAACAGCATTCTACAGCATAAGTTCCAAAGGGATGTCGAGTTGAAGCAGAATCAAGCAACTAGACTATGCGGGCCTCCTTTTGTCAGCACCCATTCGTTGCTCAATTCTGAAAAATGACACTCAAACAGCAAAGGGGTTCCAAAGGGGTTTTCAGTTGAAGCAGAATCAAGTAACTAGGCTATGCGGGCTTCCTCCTGTTTGCACCCAAGGCCATTCGTTGCTCAAAACAACTGTAAAACAAAACTAAACCTTCCAGTGAATAGTCTATATAAATGCAACCTTTTCCTGGCTTGAATAGTTTGGTTTTTCCATTTTAGAGTGACGAGGAGGAAACTGAGGAGGTCAAGGATACCAAGAAGAACACCAATGTAGACAATGATGAAAAAGGGCCTGTAAGCAGCAGACGAAGATCTCAAGAAACTAGACACGAAGATACAAAGGTAACGGGCGTCATCTTCATGTATGACTGCTGGACTAAAGACCCAGCTGCAGTATCCCTGTCGTTGCAAAATGTTTAACCCATTTGTTCCTCCGACAGCACAAAGTTGATGAGAAGTCTAGGATGTCTTTTTTTGTAGAGTTTTTTTTTTTTTTTTTTGAGAAATAAAACCATTCTCAACTGCTGCTTAAAAGTTTAATTTGATTAGTCACAGCATAGCATTTCCATCCACAGACTCAAATAGTTGTCTGCCTTTATTTGACTAGGGGCGTTAACTGGTTAAATGTTTGTTTTTTTTTTTTCTAATGTTGTGATTGTTTTGTAAAATGTCCAGAGTATCAGGGTCATAGTAGACACAAACGTTCAGGTGGATCTTTTATTTTAATGGTCATTCTTTTGCAAAGACTGCGAGGGGTAGATTCTTGCATAAGTTGGTTTTTAATATGAGTAGTACAGAATAGAGGTATTGCCAAAAATGGCTCTAATAATTTGATTCTCCGGCTTTCGAAACGACCTTTTTCTCGCCGGCCTTGTACCGTTCAAAGAATTTAACTGATGTGTATTTTGTTTCTTGCTTGCAGATTTCTACAGATAGAATAAGAAGTGGCAGGTTTGTTCAATTTCTTGGTGTTTAATAGCTAGGTTGTTATCTTACTGTCTTGTAAGCGTCCTTGATGGACGAGCGAGCGGTCTGCATTTCCAGTGTGATAACTTAAGACCGTTGGACTTTGTCACTGATAAGTTCCTTAATTACCTTTTCTTTCTTCCTTAGGATCAGTGACTCTAAAGGACCATTTGGTACCTCTAAGGTAGGTACAACGTTACTGCACATCTCAGTTATTGTATTTCGCTCATTTCTACCGGCCCCCTAGTTAGCTCAGCTGGTTAGCCGCAGGCTTGCTGAGGAAGTTGCGGAATCACACCCGGGTGGGTCACTAGTAAACTGGTCTTTAACAAACTGCTAAGGTTATGCTTGCTATGCCAGCCTTACACTGCTCCTTTTGACGTTTTGACATTTGACATGTTGACACGAGGAAGTGGGCGGATTTTAAAAGTTCTTTTGAGAAGGGCTCTCCCCTTCTCTCTTCCCGCCGGTTTTCTCTCATTTGTTATTCACTGCTCGCGTTGTTGTTGTTGTTTTTTTTTTCACGCGTCCGCACTGACCGAGAGCCTGGTGCAGGCTACTAAATGGTCAGATGCCAGAACCGAGAAACCTGCGGCGCCCTTTATGCTGTCGTCCAAACGCATTGCAAATATGTAACGAGTTTCTTTATGTCATATGTGTTCATTCAAGGTTACTAACAATTTGTTTTGTGCTGCAGGCAAACGCAACTACGATAACAGAAACGGATCCACAGAAGTTGAAAGAAAGGCTACAAGAGGCGCAATTAGAACTTCAAGAGTATAAGATTAAATTAGAAAAGGCCTTACAAGTACGTCATCATCATATTTTATTTGTATTTGTAATTTGTTTTGCGTCTGTTCAAGAACGACACGTGGCAAATTCTTCCCGTCTAATTATTCTCGTTTTCCTTCTAGGCAAAAGAGGAGCTTGAAAGAAAATACGCTAATGTAGATGACGATCTGAAGGTATGTCAGCCTGGTATTTATTCCGCGGCGAAGTTAAAAGTTTCATAGCGATCCTCCAGTGTTAGAACCACGCTGGGTTCTTCAGACTCAGAACGATTTTTAGCGCTACACAGCAACATTGTGGCGACATTGTTTCGAATAGTTACAGCATTGTTCCAACATTTTAACGTTGTGTTGCGCTAAAAATCGTCGTTGCCAATCCGGCAGGCGCGGATCCAGGATTTTGAAATGGGGGGTGAATTTTTGTAATAATGTAATAGAACCAAAGCCTGGTTGAGGTGTTTGAGGTGTCTGTGCATCAGCATGATTAAAGAGGGGCTCAGAAAAAAAAAAGGGGGGGGGGGAAATTCACCCATTTCACCTCCCCTGGATCCGCGCCTGAATCGTCTCGTGTAAGATCACCTTTGTCTCTGCTGATTCAATTAACCATAACTCTTTGTCCGCGGTATTATTAACCTCTACGTATACGGAAATAGGGAGCTTAAGCAACAGCGAAGGCGACGGCTGCGAAAACGGCACTTCAAAAAGGGAATTCGTACAGCCTCAAACTTTATCGCGTTTATTCCATCTCGTTCAATTCGTCAAATGTTGGCAATTCTTTCTGGAGCTGAATTCTGTAAGGCTATCGAAGTTCAGGAAAAGAAAAGTAAGTCGTTGTCTTGTGTTCACGCCCCTCCCCCCCCCCCCCCCCCCCCAAAAAAAAAGAAAAGAAAAGAAGAAAAAACGTGAAATTAGGCATTTTACGTCGTAGTCGTGCTTTGAAGGCAAAGAAGTGTACAATAAATCGTGACGCTTGTGCAGAGTTGTTGTTTTGCCAATCTAAACATATTGCGTTGTTTCCGTTCTCGTTGTCGAAGCCGTCGTCGCTGTTCAAGCTCCCTAATATTTGACAGTAGTTGCCGTGCAGTTGGCATCAGGGAAAGGCCGCTGTCTTCTCTTGCCAACAAAGGTCCGTTTTAACTTGACCACAGCTCATCTCCGTGCACCCCCTCTACCAGGGAAGGTGGAGGGAACGGCTATTTTCCTTAATTTTAAGAAATAATGGTGATGATGACGATGATGTGCTTTATTTTTTTGTTTTTATTAATTTTTTCATTGCCATTGTTGTCCAATGGCGCCTTGCAGTGAATGTTTGATAACAAATATTGTTCATAAAAGTATTACATTAATTGTGAAATAGCATCACATGTACGCTGAAACAAAATAAATGAATTAAATATAACAGAACTACTAGATTAGAAAAAAAAGACGCTTTCAAACGAAACGACTAATTTCTTGAAACGCTTCCCTAAAAAGATAAGTCTTAAGCTTTTTCTTGCCCTTGTCACTTTTTCTCAAGTGACCAGGGCCTTCATGCGGATGACCAGTTTGTTTTATTTCTGATTTCATCTCCCGAAGAAGAATTCGTTTAGACTGATCATCGTTTTGTTATTTCCACAGCAACTGTCGGACTTGAAAGCGGACAACCAGCGGCTTAAAGATGAGAACGGTGCGTTAATCCGCGTCATAAGCAAGTTATCGCGACCTCCAACTTGACCATCATCTCTGGGACATAATACCAATGACTGAAAAAGATTACTTAGGTTAATATCCACAGCAAAGGCTGTGGAAGCTGTTTTTCTTGGTCTTTAAAACTGTACCTATTTATCCAGTACCAGACCACTACCCAGAGGTTCGTAATTACATTAGGTGGAAGGGGTGGCAGGTCGCCGCGTACTTCTTGTTCTTGTGTAGATATGTGTATGTTTTGTAATTGAGAGTAAGTGAAGTAGCCGAAGAAACAAAGTCAAAACTGTCGCTGGCAAAAGTGAACTAAGAAAGATAAAAACGACTTTACAATTAAATAATTTGTGAATGTCTTGGAAAAGCTCTCGTTCTCTGCATTACTTTGCAGTTTTCTATAGGTGTATATCCAAGGTTTTTCGAACCAAGTACCTTTCGTTAGCTATCCCGCGGATTTTCCTCTGCCAGGAGCTTTTCTATTTTGTTACAGTGTTTAGGGTTTAGTGTTATAATGATCAATAAAACGAATGGCGAAGATTCTACTTCGGTAGTAAAGTGTAGTTTTGTACAACTTTTTTGCATAGACGATTCAGTCAAAATGAATTAGTACGATTAAACCTTTTCACTGTGTCGCGATTCAGTAATGATTGATTGATTGCAAATTGAATTTAGCATATGAAAAAAGGAAGAAAAAAAGAGGAATTTAATAGCAGTCAAAGCAACTTGTTATCTCGAAATGGGCCGCGCCGTTGCAAATATAATTGTATTGAAATTAACATTTATTATATTGTATCTTTGTTATTGTGCTCATAAATTCCGATAATATGAAGTAGTTAGGGTTAGGCGTAGTTGCTGATTGGTTCTTTCAAAAGCACTCGGGGACCCGAGCACCGTTGTCACTCACAGAGCACAGTTCTTGTCGGTCGTTGCTAAGTAACGTGTGGTAGAAACAGTTCTGATTGGTTAATAAGAAAAAGGAGATTCTAGTCGGGTCCTTAACGAGGATTTTATGAAGTCAGTGCTCGAGTCCCTGAGACTGAAGGTATTGAAACTAATTCAATTAAAGCGAGGAGGTAGAGCCAAATTATCCTAATTGAAAAACGCCATTCAAGGCACTTCGACAAATTTTAGTCGTCTTGTAACTGTAAATCAGATGCATTTGAGAAAAAGAACTTGAGTGGTTTTTCTCCGGAGCGGAAACGTCATTCAGTTCTTTCCTTCTCGACAGTAAGCTGGTTTGGTCATACTCTTACGAAAGCCATCCCTCATGGTATGGTTTTTCAGCTTTCAACCGCCTAGAAACTTTCTCTTAGGTGATATATCCAGTACACCTACTGCGCTTACAAAACTCATTAATGTACACGTCATTCGTTAGCAATTGTAGTGTGTGCTGACAAATCATTGCCACCTATTTTTGATGTTGCAATCGTATTGAAATTGCAAATGAAATATTCCTTTCGCTATTTAGTGGAATCCACTCCTAAGAAAGGACTGCGTTGGCTCTGCCCCCATTAGAAGCTTTTTGTTTCCTGTTTGCCCAACGAGGCTAGTTTCTCCATGTGTATTTGGCACTACGCAACTTTAATATATAACTTTTCAAGTAAAAGGACTTCCTATGTCTTTGTATTTTAGTACATAATTAATGGACAAAACTAATAACTTTGTATTGATTATTTGTCCCGTCTGTTGGTTCTGTGTTGATGATGACACTGTTATGGAACCCTAACTGCTATAAATATACAAGTCTCCTTTAAATGTGTTGTAGTGTGCTTTAGTTTCTGATTTTACCAGGCCTTATTAAGAGAGATTTTAAAATAGAACAGAAAGGGGAACGCTTAGTCTAGCCCTTGGGATATGTGAATTTCACCAAAGTTATTTCTAGGCTAATTACACGCTTGAAATTAATCGAAAGTTTGTTCCCGGAGAGGTCCGCCAACTTTTATTAGGGGTGGGGTAGGTGGGCAGTTTCCAAGAAACGTATAAATGATCCCAAATTTATGTAACTGCTGGGCGCGTGAGTGGAAACGCTCTCTATGTTGTGGTTAAATTTAAACCAAAGATTAAATTGAACCACAACAAACACAACCGTCTCCCCTCGCTTCTTGCCACCAAGTAACGGTACTGAAGCATACGTACCAACTACGCGGTATGGCCAGTACCTTACGCATGCGTACAACCATATCCCCCGTGTAGTGGCAGCCATGGACAGCTGTTTCGCCCTTGTTGGGGCTCATCAGCATGGCATAGCGGGTCCTTTACTGCCGAGACGAGTGCAAGCACTCCTTTAACCCTTTAATCCCCAGTATCCACATACAAATTCTCCAAACTGATCTCCACACATTTCCTTAAAGAATAAGTTGAGAGAATTTGTTCAAAGATCAAAGTATTTTCTCTTGGGTAATCATTTTATTGATTCTCATAACTTATCTCTTTACAGTGTATGGATAATTTGATCTTGGACACTATTGAGACTTAAAGGGTTAAGGGCTAGCTCCACCGTGATCAACCGGCGGCGAGGAGAGACGACTGTGTTCGTAGGCTAGTCGTATGGGGGGTTAACTATGAGATAGTTAACTTAAGAGACAGTTGACGGTAAATTCGTTTTGCCCTTAAAATACCTAGCACGGCTTAAAACGCATCAAAAACGAGTATTGTAGAAGTACTTTATCCAAAAAGGCACCCATTTCTGTCATGGAAACGTCGAGAGGGAAAGAAAAATACTCTTTTCAAAAAACCTGGTTCACCTCTGATTTCACTCTTTAAATTTATTTATCTATTTATTTATTTTGATCAATTGAAAGAACGCTTTATTTCATTGGGTTAGAATTACAATGTCGCCTTTACTGACTCTTTAAGTGCAAGTTTCACATTGGTGAAACCTTCGCACTATGTCATAGGTTTTACCAATTGATGTCTCCCTGAGTGCCCATCCTAGTAAATACATAGCAAATTCCATCAACCTTCCACTCCATTCCAATCCACGTTTAGATGGAGTTTATTAAGCCCTCCTGTCACTACTGCACCACCCTCACCACACCCCACCACCTGAAAATAGGGAACTTACGCAACACTGAGAACGGGAGAGGAAAGAAGACGGCCAGCCTTGTGTGACAAGCGTGACAATAATTTTGTTTGAAACAACTTTTCGCCAAACTTCATGATCACTTTCCTTTAAACAGATCTATTTGTAAATTAAAGGACCAGAAAATAGATCACGACAAAACACGTAAGTAATAGCGCTGTCACGTTTGTCATACACAGGCGTTTTACCGTCCTCTTCTTCCTTCCATCCTGCCTGTTGTGTAAACCCGCTAATGACAAACGAGGAACTATCAATTTTATCTCCTTTGCTCCGACAAGTTTTTCTCAAAACCCAACGCTTCCAAATTCCAATTCGTCCAGGAATCAGGTAGACGAAGAACGACCAAGTGGATGTGCTGCCTCTAAATGGTTATTAATATTATTTCTTTAATTACTATTCTTCCAGACGCTGTTGTTCCCTAAAATTTTCAACTAGAAAGATCCGAAAAAAAAGGGTGTTTCATGTACTTTCCGCTACCGGAATGTCTGGAGACTTTTCATCAACGTTTCAGGCGCTCACTGTAGTGGAAAAAGGGGACAAACAAAAAAAAAGCGGAGGAAAAAAAAATGAAGGAGAAGGGAGGGAACCTTTTTCGCCCTCTCTCCCCAGCCGCTTGCTGGAACGACCTATTTATGATTGGCAAACCACCTTGATGTTCAAGGGTATTCACTGAGATGCAACTAAACATGGTCTTATACATTGCTGAGAAGTAGTTCTAATATTTCGCGCTTCTTCTGTTTTCTTTTTCCTGACTTTACACAGGCTTTACATGCTTGCCTGGTCAGGTCAGGCACCACTAGTATGTATATGGCACAAAAATACAGCGTAGGGCGCCATGGAAAGAATGCAAAACCTCCATAGGGGTTGGTCGAACAGTGCATCCTTCCGACAACGCAACTGCTGCGCCCTGTATTAGAGCAAGAAGGGACGACTAAAACTAATGACCAACAACCTTGAAGCTTGGATGCGTTCCTCTCTATTCCACCCCGCCCCCATCCTAATGAGCCAGGGGCAAGGGAACTCCCATATGAAAAAGACCGGGATGCTGGTCGGGTACAGTTCAGTACAGAGAACCAATATTTTTACCCACAGCGGCATCGCTTAGGGTGGAAGGAGGGGGCAAATCGGCAGGAAAATAAAAGGAAAATTAATGAACTATATTTAATCATCTCAGTAGTTAAAACGCGGCTGTTAAAACATATTAAATTTAAAAACTTAGTAATCCTCTCCTCGTATATATGGGGCTTTTCAGGGATAATGGAACAAAATGGAACAAAACAAAGTTCAGATCTGGCTTTCCCTCGCTAGCGCTACTGCTTGTCCAAGGTTAGACTTCAAAATGGCATTACCAACCAGGAAAATAAAATAAAGGACTTTTAGAAAGTCGAATTCACTGGTTTCCCTAAATGATCCAAGAAAACTTAATGCCAAAAGCTGGTGCTCGGTTCCCATAAAGATTCTGGGATGATTATTGAATTTACGTGTATGAGTACTTCTCCACTCCGGGCATCCCTTCATAATTACAAATTAAAGTCGAAAGCCAACTCGTTGTTAATGGTGCGATCACATTTCATTCCTTGCATCGTTGATTTACAAAGGCAAGATGGGTATGGCACAAGCTTTACTCTGCATGTGCACGGCCATCGCGCACACAGTGATAGCTATAGATACAACTGTTGGGTCCACAAAAATGTACATGATAAGCGTTGAGTGTTGAGTGGGGCTCTGCTGTGAAGGGTCTAAAAGGCACTAACAGACACTGGATGAAATGGACGTGAGCATGCGTAATACGCTGGCAGTGTTTGTGCCCTTGAAATTGTAATGAAGTAATCTGCATAAGGAGCCATAGCACACATGAACTTAAGTGGTCAGCATTGTTCCCAGTGTCTTGTAGGGACATCTGATGAAACCTTCCTTCCTTCTTGTGGGTGTTAGACACTTCTGGTTGCACATTTCTCTGTCTTTTTTACACATGCAATATAAAAATTTGCAAGTTGAAATCAACTCATAAAATTCTTGTTTTCGCGAAAAATTTAAGGTTGGACCGAAAGTCATTGGACTGGGTGGGAGGCGGAAGTGGGGGAGAAGAAAGGTTGATGGGGTGGGAGAAAAGTTCAAATACCAAACCAGAAGACGTTATCTAATTACTTATTTTCCTCCTTGTCAGGAAATACTTGACCAGACTTTATCAAAAGCCTTTTAAGAGTTCTGTAACACCAGTAACTCTCTTAAGCTAGCCAGAAATTTTTCGCGCTTGAGAACGTAAGCAAAATTTCGGTGACTCACCTATTGAGATATAAAAGATCTTAACGAGAATCAAATTTTTCCAGTTTTGTTTGTTAGGTTGTATGTTTGATTCGCAAGTGGCTTATGGACCTTGAAATTTCCATTGCATATATTAGAGTAGTGAATTGGATGGTCAAAGGTATCTATCTCGCTTGACCAAATGAAACTTGTTTAACGAACTGGATCGTAAGTGTCGCACCTATAACTAATCTCACTTTCAAATTTATTATATAAACACCAATGAAATACCAAGTGAGCTTTCGCGCGAAAACTTGATATTTTCGCATGTGAAAATAACATGTTATCTTCACATGTGAAAATATCACCTTTGCTATGGCTTCATAATAAACCGCATCTTTCAGACCAAAAAAACTATTTAAGTAAAATGGTTCGGTATTTCATTGGTGTTTATATAATCTCGTGTTGAAAAAATATTTCACTCGTTCGCTGCGCTCACTCTTGAAATATTTTTCAACACTCGAAGAGAAATTTCCTATCTCTGCGCAGCCATGTAATGTCCTCTATATCTAATGAAGACAAGATAAAATGATCCTGATTTGTCTTAGTTATGTTATTACTAAAAATTAGGCCCCCAGAAGGCCGTTTTTTTGTCGCTTCCTCCCTCTCATCAAAATACGATTGATAGTGGGAAGGTGGGAGAGGAACTTCACCCGGAGAGGAGACTCATTTTATTTCAGGACTTAGCTAATCGCAGTATCTTGTATTGAGAAAGAAACAGACTTAGCATGTAAAGTGGTTTTCTACTTCCTGATTTGGATAAGGCTATATGGCATCATTCTGCTGCATGGAATACCTTTTGTAATGTTGTCTATACCCGAAACTATAGGCATTGTACCATACTTTGAATTTTTAATTCAGTCTATCCTTTGTCGGTGGGATTGTGAATGTCTAGGAAAATATGGTTTTGGTATAAGACCTTCGTTCCTCTACGTTAGTTATTAACATACAGAGAAAATGGTTCCTTTTGAAGAATCCCCCGGTGAGCCCGGAAGAATCTCGAGACTTTGTCTCGTTGACTATTCGCCGATATTCACGTCGCCTTCGGCGACTAATTGTTAAATATTCGTCAGTTGCAGGTCTGGTTTTTCCTGTCCCAGTTGTTCAAAAGGTAGACACTTCAAAACAGTCCGCATTTTTGCGTATTTTCGCGCGAACAGTCAAACAAAAGGTCTGGAAGGAGGCTGAAAGCGGAGAGCGAGACCGGGGTTTTTCGCGCCCTTCAGCTCTTACACTCACCCTTACGCTACACTAAACCGATTTTGAGAAACAACCGACTGTTTTGCAGTCTATTCAAAAGGTGGATGTTAATGCTATCCTCCAACGGATAAATCTCTGTCCATTGGCTAAAATAATTGTTTGCCCTGATACTTATTCGCTGCGTAGTGATTTATCAGATAGATGAGTGCTATCCAAACCGGGGCCTGAAGTGATTCGACGCAGACTGAATTGAAATACGTTTTGCCTTCGTTCACCCCCTGAAACGAAGTGAATTGGTCATCGTCGGTGGATCAGTTAAAGAAGCATACCTCATAGCGAGCGGCAAAACTCTGACTTGAACCCTTGGGTATTAATAAGAAAGATGAAATGTAATGCATTTCTTAATTTACATTTCAAATTTATTTTATATGACTTCGAATCAACGGTTTTTGTTTTCCTATTTTGGCTATCAACGTTCACTCTTTAGGCCTTATTTAATTTCTACATGTTATTGTGGTATCACATTGGAGGCTACCCTTCATTTTAAATTATAACGTCCAAGCTTAACCTAGTCATCTGTATAAAAGACCCTGATGAAGAAGAAAGGCCTTGCCGTGCCTTCCGAAATATTGGTAACAAAAATATATATGTTCAATTCCCGACTGTAAAATCAGCCTTGCTTCTTCCGTGGTTCAGTTACATGCTTGGTACTTTTGTTTGTATTGTTCATGATTTACATTTATTATATCCTACAGTCACCCAAAACATTTAACTGTTTGAACAACAGTGCATATTTCGTTAACGGTAATAGAATTTTTTCTCGAATAATTTACATGGAAATAGAAGCGCAAGGGGCTTAAGGTGATTCGCCGGTTTTTGCACTGCGCATCTCTTACTGCGCATAACAAGATGACCGCCGTGAAAAAGAGCATCTAAAGTAACATTATTAAGTGAACTTGACTGAAGAGAAACGCTATTGGAATTTTCGCTTGCGGTTGTTTCTTTCCGAGATTGGACTCAATGTGTTGGCAATGTGCGTAACGTAAGCAGCCGTGTTGCTGAGTTCGACTTCCTCACGGAGAACCTCGATAGTGGATGTTAAACTTGTGCTGACTCATTTTGATTTTCATTTAAGCGCCATCTTTATCACATTGCGTACGTCCTAGCTGTGATATCTCGATGTAAACTATGTAAAAACGGATTTTTTAATGCTTTTTTCCCTCTTTCCCATACATGCCATTTTGAAAAACTCACTCAGTGCTCTCCCAAAAATCGGAGGAGATGCATCTACTGTGCACTTTCTGCAGCCCTACCACAAAAACTGGTAATTTGACTCCCATTTTTTATTTCCTGATTTTAATAAGAACAGTGCTTCAATGAGAAAAAAAAACTGGCATAAATTATGTTCAGTCTTTTGGCAATTTTACTAAATTGTACGGATTGAACTACAAGGGGTCGAATAGCCGGCGTGTCAAAATTAAGTCTACTTTAGAGCGTAAAGCAAAAACAAGGGCATTAAAAGGCATTTTTCTGGAACATAAGTGGATAAACAATACATTTAAGTCAAATTCTGTGCGATATCACATGCATCATCGAAAAAATCTCTCCTTTTTGTCTAGTGTTGGACTGCACGCGGTTTTTGCTAAGGGGTCCTAAATAGCCGTATTTGTCAGCATTGTGACGTGAAAACGAGGAGGGTGACCCCCACTTTTTATTACTTTTTTTATCATCTTCTTGACTTGTTACATCAGTGTACCAAGTTTCATGTACAATGCTTGTTAGGTTCTTTTTACTAAGGAATCACCTTAAGGCCTGACGCAAAGGTGTGTTCGGAGCATATGATTGATTGGTAATATCTCTACCTATAGGAGCCATTTTATCCCTCAAAGTAAATCTTGAGGTCGTCTTGTGAGTTAACGTTTAATTATTGTCAAGTGACATGTTACGTGACCAAAAATTGAAAATGAAGGAAATTGGCGAATTAGTGGCGAATTTACTTTGTTTTGATAAATAAATTAGCATTTCTGATAGAGGATAATCATACCTAACTTTTACGTTTGAAATGAATGTAACGCGAAGTTTGAAACTTAATTAGGACAAGATTAAAGTAGGACATTTAAAGTAATGATAAAGCGATGGACGGTTATTCCAAACTTGAAGTGTTAGAAATATTTAATATGAATAATAAAAATGTTATTACTCGATTTCCTCTCTTAAACCAGCTACCAATTTGTCAAATATTTACTATTTTTAGCAAAATGGTCACCTGACATATCGTGTGACTTATTAACACAATATTGATATTTTAAAATGTTAAGGACGATGAGTTCTTTTTATGTGCTAAATTTTGGTACAGCTTCATAACCTGTGCCGAAGTTATAGCCGATAAATCATTTTCTACAGGTATAAACCCCTTAGTCGTCGACCTCAATATAAAAACTACAAGTTGATTGTTACACACCAGAAACGGCTATTTACTCAAACAACCCATAGCTAAACCGACTACAGCGGGAAGGTGTTCCACGTATTTTATGGCATATGAAAACGACTTGGCCTCCCTGCCTTGTGAACCTAAGCTACAATTAATGTTTGTTAAAAGACAAAAGCTAAATAAGGTTTTGGTTGAGTGGCTTTTATCTTTGCTTCAATATATTTTCGAATTTTACCCTTTTTGACCTGAGTCTATCACAATTTCGATGATATATCTGAAGTATCTATCAGAGAAGTCTTCCAAATGAAAACATATGCCATCCTCAAGTAAGAGATTGGAGCTAGTGGTCCCCCCCTAAATAGGCCATTCGCACGCACTTGCCATGCTTCAGGGTTTTGCTTTCTTGTGCATGTTAGGGTGTATGTTATCAAAACCACACTGGGATTACTAAATTTAAATTTTAAGGAAATTAGGAGATGAGTCAGGCCTTAGTAGTAAATTGACGTCATCATGCGAATGGCCTATTAGCTAACTTGCTGATCCCGAGGGGTATTCCCTATAACCCGAGCGAGCTCGCTGGAAGGCCCCGCACGAAAAGGGTACCTTTTTCTCGTCTCAGGTATATGAAAGGGTGGTGGGTAGGGAAATCTGTCTTTGGGGCATTTGTAGAGAGACCAAAAAGGGCTAATAGAAGAACTTATGGTTTTGAAAAAGTCAAGAAAATTTACTGGTCAGTGTGCTTTTTTTTTTTTTTCATATTTTAAAGATAGTGCATTTACAGCAGTTCAAAGGGATGCAACGTTCTGAACTATGTATGTGAAAGGGGTACCTTTCTGTCAAAGATGGCATATAAATAAAAGCTAGGGTAGGGGGTTGGACCTTTAATCAGGGCAGAGCCTCCCTGTATAAGACTTTGTTGAGTACCCCCCCGGAAAGTGATATCATAAACACAGACTAAGATACCATAAAACACATAAAATAGGTTCGTTATATTTAGAAACACACAGACTAAGTGGGCGAACCGCACAGTCGACATTTCAGAAAACTTCAGAAATAAGTACATGCAGTTACCTTAACTAGGCAATTTTACCAAACAACGTTAGCATTCTTCCGAGGTTTTAGTTTAAACCAGGAGGCTCCTGGTTAAACTTTATCGCCAAAAAGTACCACAAAGAACATAAAATTTAATTTATTGTATAAAACAAACATGAATGTGTAAAAAAAATTTCAGTTAATAGCGAACAATTCTTGCAAGAACCACTTAGACAAACAGCAGCGGGGAAAGCTGGATCTTGTTGTAGATGAGGATCAGCAGCAAGCAATATAGAATAAGTTTTCATCTATTGAATTTCTCCATCAATCACGATTTATTTTGTATTTGTATTATTTTAAATCACTGCGACTGTTTATTCTATTCTCACTTAGTTTTTCTAGCCCCTGGTGAAGACTAGTTTTGTCAAGTCGAAATATTGTGAAAATAAATTTGTAAATTTCCAACCCTTAGCTGTCCGATCAGCCTTGCCTTCAATTTTTTTTATAAAGGTCGGTTCCATGTCTCTCAATTCTGTCCCTCAGTATAAAACTTTTTTTCAGGGGAAATTTCAGTTTTGACATCAATCATGTGTTAATGACAGATGATGAAGCCACCAGAGGAAGATAAATTGTGTATGGTCCCTTCGATCTTCATTTTTTATAATTATTAAAGTTAAATCATATAAATCATATAAAAGTACTTAGTTTTGCTTCCTTATAATTATACTCTGTCATTCTTAATGTGACGCGGGCCCAATTAACGAAGTTTATCACGGTGACGCAGTTTAGTGTACTTTTTTGTGTTTATTTGCAAGTTGTGCTTAATACTTGTCTCCATCTTTCCTGTCTAACAAGACTGAGTAGGTAGCAGGGATCTCACGTAAATGCTGAATCACTTCCTTATTCATTATTATATTGCCTTTTGCACCCGGGCGTTTACATATATATCTTCTTTTTTTAGGCTTGCCCTTGTTACACTGATCCGCTGTTCAGACAGTCGCAGCTCGATCGAGAATTGGAAATCATTTCTACATGTAAGAAGTATAAACTCTGAAAAAAAAAAAAAGAAGCAAAAACAATGCTATCGAGACAAATGTCAGAATAATTTTATATTCAAAGTAAACAAAAAAGATTAAATTCAATTACTGTCGTCCGGGTTCACTCAGACATGCTCCAGTGCATTCTAATGAAATCATAGACCATGACATTCTGGTTTGGAGTAGTTTCCGATTAACCTATTCGTCTTGTTTTACGTGGCAGCTCCTTCGATATGCTTAGAATAGAAAAATATCTCGGGCATTTCCAGAAGCATGCATCTGATTGACCGATAGAAATGTGTTTATTGGTGGAATGTGGTTTTCACTTGTCTCCAATTACATCCTTGGTGTGTCAGTTGGTGAGGTTTATACGAGCTATATTGTCTTCCAGGGCAACCAATCACAGCTCGCGGGTGGAATTGGGCCCCGGTCGCTCTGCGCATGTCCACTGTACCCAATCACAAAATTCTGGGTAAATTTGATGCACGCTGGCTGCTTGCTTGGGTTGTTTTCAAGAATTTTTACGCCATTGTGACCTAAATTCCTCCACAGAACCTCACCAAACTAAGACGGAAAAGTTTGCAACCCCGAGTTGAGATTTTTCTGTGCTACCTAATGACATAACAGACACGATAGAGGGGTTTCTTCGCCAAGTAACATCGCGGGAAGTTGAGCTGTCGCCTTGCACGGCTTCTCTTGTTAGCAATTATGGCGGACGTCTCGGATGAAAGTTATCCTACTGAACCTCACAAGACTAAACACAAGAGAGATAGGAATGAAAGAAGGGCAAGAGACAGAGCTAATCGATATGGCGATGGTATGGACGGAACTTCATCGCCCGCGAAGGAACGGAACAATCCAGGTTTAGATGATAGCGGAGTCGCAAATGACCTCGCTAGCAGTGGCGATCGGGTAGAATCTGCGAGACGAGACAGAAGAGAAAGGCGGAAACCTAAAGAAGAGGTTGAAACACATGCCAACGACGAGGCACCCGTCGAAGGGGCCACAGCAGCCACGGAAGAAGCATCGCCAAAGAAAAGCCTCAAGAAGGACAGAAAGAGCGAAAACAGCGCGCATAAGAGACAGGCAAAGAGACATTTGAGAGAAAAACGGCGGTCAACGGGGGTTGTTATTATGCCCGGTGGTGCCGATGGAGATGTGAGTAACTGTTTTACAATGTTCTCTAGTTATGCCTGTTTACCAGTGCGTTTTGTCTTTGAGGTTCACTCGCCCAAGAAAACAGCTAAGAAAATGAACGTTGCCGATTTGTTCGCGCGAGTAATTGCAGTAAGATTCTGGCGTCACGAACAATTTACATTTCTATATAAGCTTAACTGTTCACACGAATTATAGGCGAGATTGTGCAGTTTTAACTATTTTCCGTTCTTTACATCATCGTCCATTTTGTGAGATGCGTTGTTTTTGAATTTTTGTAATCTCTACCGGGGATTATTGTCGCAAAAGTCAGTTTAGACTAGTAGAAATTGACCTTTTGTTGTTGAGTGAATTTCGCCCGACGTGGGATAATTTTATTTGCAATTCGACATCGGCAAATCTAAACAATAAATCAAAATCAATCCAGCTGTAGTGTTATTTAAGGAAAAGTGGAAATTAATAAGTGTACGACAATATAACAGATGGTGGCAAATTTCCTCGGTGTTTCTTATAATTGCCATTGTTATGGACGAATATAAGTGTTAAATTTTTGTAAATGTTGTCCTAAATACCTGTCTACCTACAGGGCAAGATGTTTTCTGTACTTTTAGAGACATCATGATTTAAGTATTCCAATTATCGTGAAGTTAACTGTAGCATCCGTCGTTTTAACAAAGAAACGAACTTGCATGAAGTACGGCATCTCAACACGTGAAGTTCAAACGAATGTCAGTATTTAATCCTGAACAGTTAAGGTAAATCTTACCTTTCATGTGCATTGTATGAGGATTGTATTCTTTTGCGAAATAAGTCTTTTCTTCACAACGTAGTTCGGACTACAATTGCATTCGATGCTTTGATATAAGATGACTAAAAACTTCCCAATGTGCTCCCTTAATCGAAACACTGATCCGCCTCTTTGAGCGTAAACATGTAGATGTATGTGTTGGACTTATTTCGAGTTATATTTTCGTTCTATAACGTGTTGTGCTTTTTATTTGCGTGCACATTTGTTCACTCACTCTTCACTTGAAATTACGAGAAACTTCGCTTCAACTTCTTCCTCATTATAACTCAAGAAGATTATATTGATCCGAGAAATGCCTTTTTACAGTACAGTACCGTGAGGCGTTCGATTTCTTTATGCTATCAATCGCTGAGTTGAAGTTGGAAACGTGAATGTTGTTTTGCTTTTAGAGCGAAGAAGACGACTTAACAAAGCAAGTGAAAACCAACACACAACAAAACGAACAAGCGAACGACGACGAAGTTCAATCTGAGGTATGCTTAGTGAAATCCTGTTAGAAATTCAATGATCTGTTGTTTATAGTGTGTAGAGAACAAGTCTTGGTGCTGTATACTGCTATGTGTGTTTTAGGGTTTTCCACATATACTTTGTTGATATAGAAAAAGTTACTTTTGAAAGACAAAAATGTTACTTTAATTTCCTTGTTTTAGTTGTGCAAAAATATGGGGACCAAGTATGTCAATGCTTATAGTTAGTGAAATTCCCAGTGTATATCTAAATTAGGGCATTTAAACACCCTTGAAATGTCGCGTTTATGAGGTCTTCCCATCAGACAAGTTGTTTTAGACAACAAAGGTTTGTTTTATCATATCTTAATATTATTTAATTACAAGAATTGTTTCTCAATAAATTAATAAAAACATTTGCTCTAATCTTTTGTGCTTTCCTTCAAGTTCATGAAAAAATAAGACAAAGTATGGCTTAACAGAAATTGAAAGGGATATGAAGAAATGTGATAGGTTATTGCAAATGACAAAGCATAACAAGGTTATTTGACTGTTTTTACATGAATATAAATGGCATTCCTTGAAAATTATCACATTTCTTAAGCTTTAAAAGAAGTCTGCTTATCAGTTATTCAGAAAGCCAAAGTTTGGCAGGAGTTTGTATTTTTTTCACTTCAAAACCTTGTTAAAAGTTTAGTTTGAGCAGGTAATCTGAAGTCTATAATAGCAAGTGTGGAGTTTTGGCAGAAATGGTAAACATTGCTTTTTTCGTCTGTGATATCTTCGATTGAAGCTTTTTTTTCCCCACACTTTAGATTGCATTTCCATTCGTACATATAATTCTGTTTAGTTTTTTTTTGTCAATTCTTGACATTTTTTCTGGATTTGTCCTTAAAGTGTGCTTGTATTTATGTTTTTACATTTATTTTGTTCATTTTTGGATGTCTCACAAAAATGTACACATAGTGTCTATGTTT
The DNA here is from genome assembly GCA_038088405.1 of Porites divaricata. Lineage (NCBI taxonomy): Eukaryota > Metazoa > Cnidaria > Anthozoa > Scleractinia > Poritidae > Porites > Porites divaricata. Next base: position 13,822,770 of record JBBMOI010000002.1, read on the forward strand.
ATCTTTGTTTTTATAGCTCAAGTTTTACCCGATCAGTAACATTTGCCCTTATTGCCTTATTTAGAAATTACCTTTACTCACAGACAAATTACCTTTACTCACAGACAAAAAAAAACTTACTAGAAAACTACTTATATAGGCAATGATATTTGTATCAATGTTCTTTTTTTTGTTTTAGTCAAGTCTTTTAAAAGAGAATTATTAATAGTAGGGTAAATTCAATTTCTTGTTGTCTGGCTATTTTTATATATTTGTCAAGCGGAAAATAGACTCAAGTTGATGGATTGAAGGTTTATTTATTAACCGGATTGACTTTGGCGTAATAACAAAGCTTGGCTTGTGAGATATGATAACAAAACTTTAAAAGTGTCTACTTGAAGCTCATCTGAGGTCCCCCCCAATTTTTTTTTAACTCAAAATTTCATTTGAGTTATGTATCCGATGTTTATTATTTTTTGGAACAATAACATAGGAAAAGACGTTGCCTTCTTGTAATCCCTCTCTCAAACTTTTTGGTAGAATTATATTTGTGGAGCACAGATTGACAGTAAGATAAAAGCACATGAAAATCACATGTTGTTATCCTCCAAGAGTTTTATCTAGTCTACACTATTTTGCAAAAACAGATCAACAAAACTTAGGTATTTTCAGACATGGCAAGTGCACTTGTGTGTTTGATGTTTCTTGTTTGCATTTCAAGTCAGGTAAAGTAAACTTGTGCAGATAAGCTTTCAATTTTGCTTGAAAATATCCAAACCAAAATGGTACAGTGAATAGATCGGACATGGTTAATGCCTCATATTTTGTAATCATTGTTGAAAGGAAAGTGTTCCTCTGAGGAACCGATACATGCTACATGTAAAGAGCAAGTTAGCACTAGTCACTTGGAATTGCTGAAATCCAATTTGGTAAATTAATTAATCATGTGTGAAATTTTTTGATAACAGGGCAGGTTATACCAACTAGAGGTGTTGTACAAAGTGAGGGCAGATAATATTTAAGTTGACTAAAATTATTCTCTTTTCCTTCTATCTTGTAGGATACTCCGAGAAGTAAAGGGTGTGTTTTATTTTCTCATGATTTTTACTTCTGCAATTTATTTACCTTTACATTTGCTTGTTTTCTATTTAAGTGTAGATTAGAGATGTATAATGTTACCAACTCTTGTCCCCACGGCTATGATCCTTCTGGTCAGGGCCACAGATTGAGAGCTCTCACCCGCACCAGGATAATGTGCAAGTGCTCTAGTTTCCTATTTTGTAACTATTGGTAACCATTAGTGTTTCAATTTCTGAGGCTGTGCAGAAAGGTGTAAGTCGTATGTTGCACACTTCCTGCTTAAGCTCCTGTCAGACCTCTCAGTCAGTGGTGTTGAAGTTGTGGGGATGAGAATGACTGTTACTCATTCAAACTAAGCAACCCACTTAAAGACCTGGGCCGAGTTGTTCGAAGGCCGGTCAGCGCTAACCCAGGGTTAAATTTTAACCCGGGCCTCTTTTTCTTTTCATCAAAAGCATTTTCTCTGAAAATTTTCTCTATTCTTTTTAGAGTAGCTAATCGTCAAATTGTAGACAAAAAGAATTAAACTGAATTTGCTTTTTAAGCTTTCATATCTAAATTCAAATTTCGTACTAACCCTGGGTTATCTTAATCCAGCTTCGAACAACCCGGCCCTGTATATCAACATCTGCTTGCCTCCTGGACATCACATTAGTACTGTCACCCATCATTGAATTCAGCATATCAACTTGAACTGAGAGAGGCATAACTAGCCAGTTATTTGAGATGCTCTGATTAACAAATTGAGGAGCCACTGTGGTGAAGCTGTAATTTAGATCTAAAGATTTGCAGTTAAACTGTGTTTTTTTCAGGCCTGTCACTAAGGGCCAGAGATTTTTCCCGGCTACTATGGGCATGAGCCCCGGCTACTTTCATAAGAAAATGAAGCAAAGTGGAATCAAAAGAACATCCTAGCTGGACAATTCCCCTCCTACCACAGTCAACTCCCTTTATAGTGGACACCATAGGGACCTTGAGTTAGTGTCCTTGATAGTGAGAGTCCATAACTGTAGGAGTTTATTTTAGTCAAACATCTGTAATTTATTTTTGTCTGGGTTTTAACTGCTGCCTGTATTATCAGGGTGTCCACAAGGCAAGAGTTTAATATAATATTGCATTTGCCCGGCAAATTGAAATTTTAGCATCGGACAGCCCTGTGTTTATTAAGACACTATGCTGTACATCGTCTTTCCCATAATTATAAGTATTAGAGATTAAGTAAACTTTCCTTGAATTTCTGCTAAAAGTGGGCGTCCAAAGAGTGCTTGGACACCATTCTGGCTTGAAACACGTTCCCCGCTGTAGTTTCGTAACAATAGCTTGCTGTAATTGCATGCTTCTTTAGATGTATTTTAACTTAGAAGGGTTCTTTAAATCCATGCCCTGTTTTGCAGACTTGCCATTAATTCTTCCTTCTTGTTTTTTAGATCAAACAGAAGAATAGAACAGAAAGCAGTAAGTGAACATTTTGTTTTCTTTGCAAAAAGTTAACCAGGCTATCTGTTTTGTCAGTCAATAAGTCAATACTGTGTAGATTATTATTAAATAAGTGACTTTTGCTCCATTGTTAGTTGCCAAATGTTTCTATATTCACTGCGGCAAAGGTAAGGAGTTTATGAAACCTTGGGTGCTTGTTGTTTACCAAAACCAGTGGAAGTCTTGCGCATTAACTTAAAACTAAAAATTTGACGTGCAGGGAGAATGACCCACTACAAAATTCATGTTTATCCAAGTCAGCTGAACATAACTTGTTTAAAACAATGGGAAATTGCATCACCTCAATTCACAGTCCATGTTTTCTGAAGCTTCTCAAACAGAATGGTGCAAACCATTTGATTTTCCAACCAGAATTTCCAGTTTTTCAATGTAAATGGTAAGTACCCCCTGGTGACTTTGGCACAAAGGAATCTGCCTATAGTAGAGTTATCCTTGCAATAGTGGTGTTGGTAAGGAGAGTTTCAACTGTAATAAATAACGGTATGTACTTTTGATATTTTCAGCAAAAAGATAGTGAAACTATTCAGACACAACAACTGCGTGAAAAGATAGAGGGTTATGAAACGCAGATAGAAGACTACAAATCAGAACTTGATAAAGTTAACAAGGTAGGAGACACTTAAGTCTACATAATTTTTCATTCCCCCACATGTTCATGAAAAAAAAAAAAGGAAAAAAAGTACATGTACTTAATTAAACTGTTCCTCCTTATGGGGCTTTTCAGGAACAATAAAACAAATAGTTTAATGGAAGATAGCAGGGTTGAGTATCTCAACTGGTGGGAGGTGACCCTATGACTGTTTACAAGCATGGCCAAGAATATGAACTTGGTACTCGGCAAACAAATCCAGCTAGTTGTCAGGGCAGGACTTGTACTTGGGGCCTCCTAACAAAAGATATCAGTGAGTTTATGAAAGGTAGCCTGTGCCACCAATCAAGCAAAACTTCTGGGCTGGGTTGTTCAGAGCTGGGTTAAGATAACCCAGGGTTAGTGCAGAATTGAATTCAGATATGAAAGCTTAAACAGCAACCTCAGTTTCAGGGTTGTCATTAAACTATGCATATGGCCCCTGGTTTCTTTCATTGGAAAACAGAAAAATTGAACCAAAAGAAATCCCTAGCTATTCCCTGCGTACTTGTTGTATTTACGTGGCAACTTGAAACCTTAGTGACAGACCTGTAGTTTAATTCTTCTTGTCTCCCACCTTGGGGATTAGATGCTGTAAAAAAACAGAGAAAATTATCTGAGAAAATGCTTTTGAACAAAAGATCAAGAAACATGGATTAAAATTTATCCTGGTGTAAGCGCTAATCAGCCCTCGAATAACTGAGCCCTGGTTAACCATTTAAGCCCTAAGACTGATCAGCATGAAATTTCTCCTTATAATATCAATTCTTTAGAAAACAGAGTGGTCATGAGAATTGAGTACATGATCAGGGAAGATGAGTCTAATTGATATCAGTTCAACAAATTCTCCCCAATACTTCTACTTAAAGAGTAGAGGGACAGTAAATGGGAATCTCAATTTTGATATTAGGGTTTAAAGGGTTAAGTGCATCTGTGAAACAGGGCCAGGATTTAAGTACATGCCATGATTGACCTGTTTAAAATGCCATTGTCGATTTGACAATCAGGTTGACTGGAAATTTGAAATGCATTTTTGGTTATTTGTTGAGTCTGTTGGGTGCATAGAACAAGGATATCGGCACTGATTCACAAACGTTCTTGCAATGTAACCAGGCTTAGGTCATGTCTGTGACGCAGGCTAATAAAAGGCTATCTATGGTGTACAGTGTAGCACTGCAGGGTTGTTTATCTTTGAGTTGTTCAAAACACAATGCTCCATCATGAAATCCTGCATAACTAAACTTCATAGTAGTTTTTGTACTTTTTGACACTTGTTCGATTTTCAGTTTCTCTGCTTGTTGTATTTTATTATTAAAACTAGGCCTGGAAATGATGACCAGGTGGTTGAAATTGGACTCTGGTCAGAGGATAATCCCATTAAACATTTTTGACTAAATTATGAGTCCACTAATGAAAATGAGATGGCTTAATCAAAGGTGGTGGCAGGGTTGTCACTGCTAAGAGCTGTGGGCCAGGAATTTCCCCCAGCTACTATGAGCTACCTCCACAGAAAACAAAAGAACGGAACCAAAAGAACTTTGTAGCAGTTCAATTCTGTGCCCTAAGTAATAATTGCTTATACCTGGCAGCTTCAAATTCTAGTGACAGCCTGGGTTGGCATGGGGGTGAAGGGTGGGCGGCTCTGAAGTTTTCCCTCTGATGGACCAGAGATGAAAGAGCGTAGCCATCACCGATGACAAGAGTGAGAAAAGAAGGCTCTTCCTGTGATATCCTTCCTTATTTAGAAAGTGAGGTAGAGGGCAGGGGACACACAGGTGTTATTTATTTATGTACCTATATAGCCTGTGAAAACAGCCATCTCCTCTCACTGCTCACTGCTAAGGATGTTTTGCCTGTGCTGACCTCCCTCCTGATGAAACGTCTCTAGCGGTGAAGAGCCAGGAGGGGCAGCTGCTTTCGTAGGCTAACACTTGTGGTATTGACTGTTCACCCTGAAGACTGCGCTCTCGTTCTTTCACTCGTAGGGTCAAAATATCAACTTTCTTTGCCTGTTTTATCTTGTAGGAGCTGGAGCAACTACGCTTAGACAACCAGCGGCTGAAAATCGAAAACAGCTCTTTATTACGTGTTATATCGGTAATGAAACCAAAGTAGTCTTCCCTTCGGTGTTTTACTCATTTCTCTGCTGGGCTGCTGTAGAATTATTTTTGTTAACCTGATTTAGTGAAATGGACGGCCCTTCTGCCAGAACTGACTAATTTGCCACAGTATCAGGAAGACAAGATGGAATTCTGCTTAAGAAAGCACTTTGCTAGACTGTTTTACTGTCATGTACAGTAATGACTTGCTGCAGAAGAGGCATCGAGTTGCTCTTGTGGATTATTTTCTCTGGTTTGCACATTATATAACTTTAAAAGTTATAGGATGGATTTTTTATGAAGTATATAATAATCTTTAGTTTGACTTGTATGTAGGTAACCTTCTGTAGGGAGAGAAAACACAATTACTTTAGTCGAAATCCAAAGAAGTGCTAGAGATATTCCATGCTGTGGTCTGTGAGACTGGCACTGTTCCGTTTTCTTCAATGTAGATAGATTTAGTAACAGCCTGTCCTGTTAGGTCAGTAGATACACTTTAAAAAGGACTACAAACGTGGCGCTGGTCAGAAGGGTAAGCGTTGTCCTGCTGAAATTCTGACTTAAGAGACTGAATTTTATTTCTCGTGGGATTGTCAAGGCATGGTAAATGCTAAAAGAACATGGTAAAGTACTGTTTTGTGTTCACACAGTTTTAGTTCTTTGTGGGTGGAAAGAAATATTTCAGTTACCCTTTAGTCCACGCACAACTGTTCTTCGTGTTTCAGTTCCGTGCAGTGTTTGAAGTGTTGATTTTACTGGCCTGAAGTCAGGGCAATCTGTTATTTCTTCTCAGCTTTTCATGGTTCTTAGAAATGTTTTAGATGACAGTACCTCACAGCTGCGTAGGGTGTGTGTTTGTACATGTATGTGCATGTTGTCTACACCCTGTGCAAGTCTGAAAGTTTATTCCTACATTGTAATTGAATAATTCACGGACTATGAAAAAAATATATATTACTTAAAATATTGCCCGCCTTTGTTGAATTACGGGCAGGTTACTTCGTAGAAAGTGGAGGTTTTTTAATGCTGTAGGGTTTTTTTGGAAAATCGATTTATCAGTGCATAAAGAGATTTGAATTGAGATGTTGAATGTCTTGTTTGGGAAAAACTAAAAGATGCTGGCATTTGTTTATAAACAGCTCTTGCTTTGTCACTTTGTATAAAATAGAGTCTTTCATTTGCGTACTCTTTTGTTGCTCTTGTTTTAGTGGGCGCGCAATGCTATTATTGCGTGAGATGCACATCGAGATGTAATTTACAAGTGAAACTATTGTTTGAAAATAATAACTGCACTTGTAAGAGTTTTTCTGAGTTGACCTCAGGATAGATTCTGTTACCAACAACTCTTATTTTACACTAAAGTAATCTTTTTTTGAGCTCTTCTTTTGTCCTCGTTTCTCCAGTTTCAGTTATTTTAACACTGTCTCTCTAATATATTTTTGTATTATGTTAGTAAATACAATTTCAGTGATTAAACAAAGGAAACTTGATACTGTATTCTTTGAGTTTTTTGAAATGTTAAAGAACATGGCAACTTTCCGCCATGCTCTTTAAGTCTACCAAAACCACTGAGCTCACGCAACCTCGTGCCCAGTGTTTCAGGGTTGTTCATGCTCAATGTCGTCCAACTATGTTTGGCTTAAATATTTGGCTGCAAAAATATTCTGCTCATGCGTAAAAGAAACCACGCTTTTCTCCTTCTTGCGATCGATCTTGCGTAAAAATGGCAGCTTCCCGAGACTATTTATCAAAAAACAAACTCGCTGACTGTATGATAAAGCAATTATTGAACTTGGTTATCGCAAAATGTTGTGATTTGTCAGTGGGGAGCAGATTTGCCGAAGACGAAGGCTGAGACAAATAATTGATCTGCGAGACACTAACAAATCACGATATTTTACTCAACCTCGTCCAATAATTGTTACATTATTGACGCCATTTCGAGGATCCGAATATTTTCCGAATATTGCTGACTATGAAGATTAGGGGATTTGAGCAAATTGGAAACGGCGAAATATTTTGAGTGACTAGAAATGTTTATTAATTATTCAAAGTTTCTCCGGTACTGACTGGGTTAATCCGCCGGCTAATTCTCAATAATCAACCAGTCACAGCTACGAAAAAGTTATTCTATCATGTTAGGATTGACGTCAATCGTAAAGTGACAAAAATTCTTGGACGGTTGACGTCACGTTATGACAGCGTCCTTTCAGCAGCTCGAGAAAATAGCGCTACGGCTATACGTAGACGAAAAAGTCGAGATTTTCCGCATAATGAATAGTGAAGGTTCTTATAATTGGTAACCTTTCGTGCACCTTGTGTTGCAACCATGTCCGGCGCAACAAAACTGCGACATAATGCACATTCAGCGCAAGCCTGAAAATACCTGGTGTTACAAGACATTGTAAGCCAAATTTGGATCGGTTAGGATGAACCACCGCGTGTGGATAAATCTCTATCCAGTGTATAAAGGAATTGATCTCACTAATAAGTATCCAGTGGATAGTGATTGATCCGGTTGATGGCGCTATCCAACAACAACAACAACAACAAATGCTTTATTTGCATGACCATAAATGAATAGGACACTTTCGATATATTAAAATTCAGCTTGATGGTGAGGCTTAGAGGACACAAACAAAAGAAATGAATAATCATGTTCGTTCAGTTTCCTTTGTTTGTGTCCTCTAGGCCTCGCTGCCAAGCTGAATTTTAATATATCGAAAGTGGTCTATTACAGTATTGCAAAAGCTATTAGCCTAAATTTAAGAACTAATGCAACTAATTAGTACGTGCAAAACGTTACAGTTCTCATTCATTCATTCATTGATATCAATTTGGTTCTTAATTCAAAGCATTGCGAGATAAATGAAACTAATTCCGCTATCTATCCAACGTTTGAACATCCGGGTCTTGGGCTCGGGCTTGAGCTACTGGAGACGAAAGGGGCTTGGCTCTTTCTCCCATTTCTCTCTTGAAAAGCTTAATACTCAGGATAGTCTGCGTCTTAGATCTTTACTTTTTCTAAGTTTATATCCACTGAATGGAAAACAAGAAAGAAATAAAGAATAAGGAAATGCGCTGAAAGGCCGACTATCAGCTGAGTGTTAATGTTAAGTGCTGTTCTAAACTTGGAAACACTTTTGCGGAAATGTTTGTTTTTTACATCCCCAATATAGTATACAGTTTGTGGAATGCCGTTAGCAAGCAAATTCAGTAATAGCTGCTGTCGCGTGACCACTAAAACCTCAATCTCGACATGTTCAACTGAGATCGAGAAGTCATTCTCGCGATCCTTCGACTGCTCCCACAAACCACATTTGGACGTGGTTTTCTTTTCATCGAGAACCGCAAAATTACATTCAGTAAGGGTCAAGTGGAACATGCCTATCTATCCGCTTTCCCTAGTACTTTAATAAATCGTCTTTAAGAGCAGGTTCTCCTGGTATTCATGCGCGATACCTCAACAGCTATAAATAGACTTTGTTAGTTTACTTCGCACACAAAATCTCAAACAAAACACGCGCTTTTCTCAGCGGTTGCATTCTTTCAATTATTATGACTTGTCCAAAGCTTTCGGCTGAAAAGGTGGTACGGATGATTGATAGGTTAGTTTTGTCTGAGTCATTTCCTGTAGCAGTGTCGTGACCAATGCAAAGCCGATCTTTTTTAAGAACAATTAATGTTAAGTCATGGGTTTGGCTTACATGTAGTTAGACTGACGTGAATGACTATCCTTGTGTTTTGATCAGCACCAGGAGCGGATCTAGGGGGAGGGTGCAGGGGGTACGCACCCTCCCCCCCGAGATGACTTGCATCCACACTATCATATATGCCATGACAATGCCGAACCGAAAAAGTTTCGTTTCCCATCGTCCGACCGACCCATTGTTTAGAAAATAATGATAATGACAAACAAAAGAATATCCTTTCATTAATCCAAGAGCGCAACATCCTCAGTTATTCTGCAAAAAGAATTAACTGGTAGCAATAGCTACTTTACGTTAAAACGGGATCTACACGCATTGGGCACGTGCGGTGCTGGCGTCGTGTTGTAGACAAACTGGAGTGGTGTTAATTAAGCAGCATTTACAGGAATTTTAAACTAAGTCCCAAAAGTGAACAGCATCAATTTTCTCCCAACATTCATACATTATCAAGAGAATTTTTATTTATGAGAATTTATGAAAAGATCACGGGGAAATGCTTTAACTTTTTTGGTCAAATTTTCCATACGGGAATGGAGAATTTGTGTAGGATACTGGTGCTTAAAGTGTTCTAACTTTCTCGGGTTTAGCAATTAGGATATGGTTTTAGCCGTTGGACTACGTCGACCACTGAGTATAAACAGGATGATAGCTTTAACATATTCTCTCGTTAGTGAGTGCCTAACAGAAATTCGTCACGGCCGGCTACTATGATAAACGGTTTTAACCTGCCTGCAGAGCTCTGCAGGCTGAAGGACTAGTTAGTACAAGTGTGCAAAGAAGTCTAAATGTCAGAAATGTACAGTTAGACGAGTTAAATTTTCTTCCTTTTGCCACATACTCTGGTTCCCATGCTCATTATAAACTAAACATCTAAAGCAAACATTTGATCTCAATAATTAGGTAAGGAACAGTATATATCTAGCTTAGCCGACTGGAACCTTCAAATCTGCTGCTCATTTAATTTCATGAAAATCGTTATCAACTTTTCAATTCTTCACCGAACTTAAGGCGTCTCTGCACGTCTTGGACTTCTCTTTTTCTCATTTTTCCAGTTAAACAGGGAATTTCCAAACTTTTGTTTCTTTTTCTCTATCTGCGGGTTAGAGTTCTTTCGTTTTTCCTTCTCTTGTCTCAAGTATTTCTTGTGGAGAGAAACTTTACGGAAAACCACGTTTAACGCTTGCTGAACATTGTCATAGTTTTCTGCAGCAGAAACTTCGAAAAACATACAACCAAGCTGCTCGGCTGCCGACTTGCCTTCTTTTGTGGTTACTGAAAATAAATCAAAATAGATAAACAAGTAAATGAATAAAAAATAAATATAAACAAATAAATAAAATAGATGAACGTGTGGACGGATGGATGGGTAGATAGATCGACAGATTGATCAAGAAATAGTAAAGCTAACTTAAGGTCATGCCGAATTTTAGAAGCACCCTTAAAAAAGAAGTTTTCTTTATTCTTTCTTGTAAAAACATATCCTGATTTTTAAAAGTAACAGTTACGCTGTCACGAAGTACAAATCGGGACCACCGTTTTGGCTGCAAAACAGTAGGTCTTTTTTTTTTTTTTTCTCAAAATCGGTTTAGCGTAGCGTAACAGTAGCGTTGGGCGTACTTGCATACTCAAAAATACCGCGAACTGTTGTGCAGTCTACTTTTTTACATTCCCTACTGCGGATCGGACTGCCATTTCTGCATGGTCATCCGGCAAGCCACGCCATCTAGCCTGCCATTTGCAAGGGAAAATAAGTAACTTATCTCAGCGTAACAAAGGAGGGTAGTGGTTGGCTTGTTGGCTGCTTCTGCGAATGTGAGAAAAACTTTATCACGTGAAATACCGCGTTTTTCTGGAACGATTTCTCATAAGTACTGAGTACCGTATGCCATATGGTCCTTTAATGTGTTAATTAATTACCTTAGATACAGCTCTATCTTACACTTGATCAGTTTTCAACTTCGTATCAAACAATTCGATTTCCGCTTAGGCGCCGAGTGATCTGTTTTAATTAGCTAGACCCTGATTTTGTCATACACTTCTGAAGAATCTCTGATATTGGTGTTGTAAAATAACTCTGAGCCGTTTTTGAGTCGACGACGTGGGGTTGCTATTACGTCCAATATGGTGGATTAAAGCATATTTCAGGGGCACCCAACGAGAATATAGTTCAAAACCACTTAAACAGAGCACTGTTAAACGTATTTTAGTATTTAAACGGTAGATATGTTTTTATCCCCTAAAAAATTTTCATGTTTAGATTTCTTAGCTGAAAGTTTAGTGATCCGAAAATTATATGATCAAAACTTACCTTTTCGAAAATTTCAGCCCAAAAAAAGGCTCCCGAAATTCTAGTTGACCTTTTTAGGGTAAAAATCCGTTAAAAATAGGCAATCATACCATTTTTTAGATGTTCGAAAATCCTAGGAGAGGCAAGCAAGCAAGAAATCTTACAACAAATGTTCCGAAAATTCTAGATCTCAATCGTCTTCCGAACAGATATTTTCTGAAAATTGACGTTGGGTGCTCTGATGTTTTTAATAGTTCAAAATATGTAGTGGCGTCTTTTCCGCTCTCTTTGACTGCCGGAGACGTCTACTTTCTAAATTAAGTTGATCAGTACCTTTCCTGAAGTGCTCCAGGTCTTTTTTGTTTCCCACTAAAGCAACATGAAGTTCATCCGTGCCTTTGCCATCGTAAATTGCCTCCACTAACTGTATGGCCTTATTAAAGCTTTTTTTATCCGTAATAGAGTAAACTACGAGAAATGCGTCTGCCCATCTGACGTCCTTGTCAACTTGAGAGACATCACCCTGCAGTAAAACGTTCAAAATATCAGTGTAAAACGTCTTCTAACATTGGTCTTTTTATGCTGAATACGATCGTAATGGACGGAATCCTCTAGCGTTTGCAAACACTTTTGTAACTCCGAGGCACCGACACTCATGAAACGCGGAAATAGCTTTAACCGGCTGATTTGCATACGAACCACGGCGACTAAGCATTCAAGAAATTTTTAAAAATATATATTATGCCGGGATAGTGTTATTTTCAATTCAAATAGATTGTCCAGTGAAAACCAACCTTAAATTTCCATTCAACCACGTTCGCACTCGACAAAAAGGACTGACATCGAAATGTCTAATATCAAGAGATGATTCTCAAAAAAAGCTTTTAAAATGAATGCATGCATGCTAATTTGTAGAGACTATAGAAATCAAATCTTCGCATTACTTATTCATTTTGCCTTGAGAATGGTGTGATGATGATACCGAAACGTCGGCTTTTAACGTTAATATTCGCTTGAAAATGAATTATGTCTTATATTTGAGCTCCTTATGGGGAATGGTACTAACAACCTGATATTAGGCGACCGTACTCAGTTTTAGAGCTTTCCCACCTATCTGGCTGCCGTTCTGACAGCATTGTCTCAGACGCCGGAGCTGAATGCAAAAAAGAAATTCATAATAATTATTTAAAAACTAATTAACATGTTTGACAGGCCGGGCAGAAAGATATTGCTATAACTTTTAATCATTGAAATAACTATATATGCTGACTGCCTCTGAGTGGTAATACCATATTCTGATTTCAGTCACTGCTTCTCAAAAAAGTTTCTGGAAAGGAAGAATTTCTCTTCTTCATTTTAATTGTCGGAAGCTTGCTTTAATAAGAAATTTCACAGTTCGCAGTTTCTTTTATAATCGGCCTTTGTAAGTTAATTGTTCAGGCTTTATTATTTTTCCCTTGGTTTAAACGGATCGGGAAGGGGGGGGGGGGGGGGGGGAGATAGCAGGAATGGAGGAGTTCCTGTGATAATTAGAGAAATATAAATAGAATCAAACTGTAAATAGTTCCTCTCTAAAGAAATAACAAGAAATGTAGTACTTATTTAAAATCGCCATGAGTTCAATCAGGCTCATATATCGACATAATAGGCCTCTTAAAATAGTTCCCGATGCTTTGAACAACCGAAGACTTAATTTTAGAGCATAAAAAAACATGTTCAGAGTAGAAATAAAAAAAATAAGTAAATGTACTGAACAAGGGATCTATTTCATCAACCAACCAAAAATCCGCGATATTCTCCAAAAAACCTTCCCAAATTGAACAAATGCTTCTGAAAGCGGGTTTAATCTGGTCAAAGATAATTAAATAATAGTTATTTTCTCGACGTTAGGAATATTAATGTAAAATTTTGTGACTGATGAACTGTCACATGCTTCCAATTTAGTTTTGATATCGTTTTGATTGTTTTCCCTCTTTATTTCCTAGCCTGTTGTAATTTCATGAAATTCTCCAAGGTATGTCTGATTTATCCGTAACTAGACCAGTTCACAGGCAAAAGAGTTTAGTAGGTGACAGTTAAGTGAAAATGAGCTACAAAAGAAAACTGTGACTATAATATCATTCATATCAAAAATCTTTCATTTGCATATTTTGAAAAACATTTCTCATTTATACAATTCGTTGTCTTGTTTTCATTTTGTGACTTGAGTCAAGTCATGAGTGAGTTGCTATTTTGGGTTACAATTTTTCGCTTATCGTCGGTTTTTTTAAACTTGTTCCAAGCTTTAAATCCTGGCTACACAAGAACTATTTAAGCCAGCTGAAATCAAGGACTTCTTTCCATATAAGGAGAATATAGAGCACCTGCAACGTGTCACAGTGAAGACAGCACATGTCTTGAAATGGTTTTCTAGACACAACGCGAACGCATCATCGCCGGCGGCCAGTGAAAAAAATCCCCCTTTGAATATTGCACTGAATTTTCTTTTGGTTATCTTAAACGAAGAGAAGCAAAGTTCTAAAGCGGAATTAGACGACGTGTTGAAATCGCGTGGAGAAAGCGGATTAACAAACAAGGCAGATTCTGATATAAATTTTTAGCGAAAATAATGGATTTGGAAACAAATCGAAAGCGTCCAGGCGAAAACTATCAAGGAAATTTGTACAAAAGGATGGACGAGTTTCGTCGCCAAGAAGTGCTTTGCGATACGGTTCTTGTGGTTGAAGGCGAAGGATTTCCAGTCCATAAAAATATTTTGGCGGCAAGCAGTGCTTATTTTCTCAGTTTGTTTACATCGGACATGAGGGAAAAAAAGCAAAATGAGGTGAAACTTGAAGGCTTTAAATCATTCGTTATGAACGACTTGCTCAATTATATCTATACCGGTGAGGTTGAAATTACCGAGGAAAACGTTAAAGAGCTGGTGTTCGCCGGCGACTACTTGTTAATCGATAGCCTGAAGGACAAAGGGAGTTTCTTCTTAGAAAAAACACTCAGCCCTTCTAACTGCCTATCTGTTAGGACTTTCTCTGAGAAATTTGACTGCGAAGATCTTATGGATAAGTCTGAAAGGTTTATTCTCGATAATTTTGTGGCTGTTTCAAAGTCTGAGGAATTTCTCCATCTCGGTTTTTCCGAGATAGAGAAACTTATTTCACTAGATGACGTCATCGTGGAGTCCGAAGAACAGGTTTACGAGGCTGTCATTTCCTGGGTCAAACATGACGCGGAGAGCAGGAAAGAAGAGTTCGCTGCCTTGCTTTCCAAGGTCCGACTGGGTTGCATGTCAAAATATTACCTCGCAGAATACGTTGAAACAGAAGAACTGGTAACTGGAAGCCTTGACTGCACGAAGTTGCTCTATGAAGCCATGAAGTCATTTGCTTTATTTGGAGCACACAGCAGGTCAGACAGCGGCATTTGTAAATTACGTCGCTGCTTAGACTCAAGTGTAGAGGCGATTATCACGATTTGGGGTCCTGGGGACGAGCTTCGTTCCTCCACTCAGTGTTACGTACCGGCTGTCAATCAATGGTACAATTTGGCGCCAATGCTGATTCCTCGCTTCAGTCACGGAGCTGTGTCGTGTGAAGGGTTTATTTACACTGTGGGTGGAGTATCTCTGAATGGTCATTTGTCAAGTATGGAGAGATATGACTTCAGGTAGAAAGATGTGCCAGGCCCAGTTCAAACGTCGATCTTTTCATGTACCGAACTTTAAAAATACCTATTTAGGTCGACCCAAATGATTTTATATAAGTTCGACGGTTGATTCAGACGTCGAACTTTATTAGTCGAACTCAATTAATTTTCACGATGTTCAATGGTCTAAAATAAAAGTGAAAATAAATTTTAATAATATATGCATCGGCACATGAGAAGTTTGACGTTTGAAACGAAGTCGCTCCACAGTCGAAATTCCCATGTGGACCACTCGATCTTAATTCATATGGCGACCGGCCAAATTAGGGCCTGTTTACATGGGAGTAGGGGACCCCAGGTGCTTGTCCATATAATCTCTCATTTTAATAGTCCAGTTTCGAATTAAAAATTACCGCTGAATACAAACATTAACGACACATTCATACAGGGTTAGCCTCGACATAAAGTAGAATATTCAGAAATTCCAGCAAATAAGTGTTTGAAATTGGAATATTGCTGGTTTTCAGTGTCACGCCATTCAAAATAGATCAAAATAAAAAATCAAAACCGTTCAATAGATCAAGTCAAGAATCTGGGAAATGAAAGGAGGTACATATATACAGAACCTCGCCAAGATTCAGGTCAGAGGAATATTTCGTATATGAGATATCCGAAGAAATGTTTTTCCCAAACTTATAGAGATTTGTATGGAGACGCCATTCTGGTGCTCACCTCGATGAGCTCCAACATGGCGGACGGAAACCAACAGAAACATCTGTTACCGAGTTTTACTACAAAAGCGTGAATTTATTATTCGAGAAACTCATAAACATTAAAGTAATACTTTTTCTAATACATGAAATGTTCAGATAACAAAATTTCCTGGAATAAGACATTTTTTTAATCTACATGACAGCTCTCTTGGCCGTCATGTAAATGCCGCGTCACGCAAAAGCTTAGAAATTGAAGCGTACTCTATCACAAAACCAAGAACCCTTTTGAAGCGAAAATTTGTATGAAATAAGTTTTCAGCTGCTGTAATGCATCGTAAAATTAAAATCTCGGTAGGATCGATAGTTTTTTAGTTTGAATTTTAGTGACGTCAAGTGAAAACCAACAATACACAATAGATTCACAATAGACAAAGTGATAAACTGGTCTTTTTTTCGTTGGAATTTGTGATTATATTAATTCAGATGGAGGCTAAGCCTGTAAAAAAATGCGTCTTCACTTCTTTGATTCAGCGGCCATAGCGAACTCGAAACTAGACTATTTGATCATGTTTGCATGATAGGTGGGGTGACCCGCCACGTGTTACCTCACCTATCTGGGGTCCCCCACCTCCATGTAAACAGGACTTTAGATATGATATATAATTGATTCAAACGTCGATCTTTTCATGTACTTAATTGAACGGATTAGGTTCGGTACATGAAAAGATCGACGTTTGAACTGGACCTCATTTAACTTGACAAACAGAAGCAAGGGGGACGACCAAATTTTGTCAAATCTGATAATTCCTCTGTTATACACTTAAAAATTATTCAGAAAATTATTGAGCAAATATCTTGATTCTTGTTCGATAAGGTATTTTTTTTAAATTTCAGAATACATTGCAGGAGTTTAAAGGTAACGCTTCTAACAAAATGAAATGAAAGAAAGAAGTGCAAAAAAGTAAATCAATTTACACTTGCATCTTATTTCCTTATATGTCTGATTAAGTTCCTTTAATTTACCTTAGCTTTGATATGCACTGCATTTCCTGAAAATTGCATTTCTCTTAGATTATGATTAGCTACTCGCAGCGGATTCAGGACTACGTTAAGTGATCACCAGCTGCTTTCGCTAAATTTGGAATAAAATAAAGTTGACAATAATCAGTTTTCATTAATCATCCTTCTGACTAGTAATTTAGTGGTAGTAGGTGAATTATTAAAGTCGAGTTTGTGTGGAGCAAAAGAACCAGGCTGCTACTTTAGGTCGTAATAATCAATACTCGTTTTAATTTTTTTTAATCACAGGACTAATACGTGGGCTGGAGTAGCACCTATGGCTAAGGAGATCTCTGCGCTTGGTGTCGCTGAACTCAATGGCTTTTTATATGCAGTGGGTGGTTGGCACAGAGGGAGACCGCTGAATAGTGTACTAAGGTGAGTAGAATATTCGACCTGTATCTCTATTATTCCGTCACTGGTGAAGTTATGGGAGGAAACCGCGACTGCCTAGACTATAGGCACGCCCAATAATGAGGGTTGGAGACTTCAACCGCCACTAGGGGAGGTGGAAGGGGCGAAACTTTTAAGTCAGGTCCACTAAACTCCGTTGAACTGGCCAAGAGGCGGGCAAAAACCGAGCAATTCTAAGCAAGGGCTGCAATGCATCATGCCACTAGCGCGCAGGCTCAGCACGAAGGAATTTAAAGAAGTTTCTATTTTCCGACCCACATTACGGGCCAATTATGTTTGCAGTGAGAATAGCGGAGAGAATGATTTCAAAATATTGTTATCCTCTCTAAAATAAGTAACTTCAAATGAATGAATAAACAATTGAAGGAGTTTGGACTACCAAACAATCGGCTGTGTGAAAATTGCTTTTACGGCACGTCAAAAACGGAGATTTTAGATAAGAGCTCATTTGGACCATTATTATTGCTACTTGTGAGAATACCTGTAAAGACATGTCATTAATCATCCTCGGAGACCCAGGGGCAGATAGTGGAGACGAGGAAAAGTCTAAACGGGCGGAAAAATATTGTGTTTTCCTGGCACCAATCAGAAGCCAGAACGGCGGCGACCGTTTGGAACTGGTCTGGTAAGACATTGTCCCCAGGGGCTCTTCTCGCCGTTCTTTACTTTTCTTCGTGCCATATATTTTTCCGCCCGTTTAGACTTTTCCTCGTCCCCACTATCTGCCCCTGGGTCTCCGAGGATGGTCATTAATGAGACAAAAAAACAGTCACAATCGAGAGATGCCAAAGTCACCCTGAGGGGTCTCCCCTGAGGGGCTTCTAGGAGTTTCAAAATAGCGTCAGAATCCTGCCGTCGCCATATTGGAAAACGAGAAGACCCTGGGGACGAGGTTTAGGTGGATAAATGACAAGGAGGATAGCTAGAATAAGCCATTCTTACATAACCGGAACTTAACTAGAAATTTTGTCATCGTAATGATTAGATCTTTGGCTTCTTTATAGGTACTATCCTTCCACGAACGTCTGGGAAGCGGTTACTCCCATGACAACCAATAGAGGAGGGCCTTGTGTAGTGTCCGACAAATACCTCTACGCCATTGGTGGAAAAACAGAAAACGATAACGCAAACGACCCGTTTAAGTACTTGAGCACGGTGGAAAGATACGATCCCAAAACAAACACGTGGCAAGAGACGGCGCCCATGCATGTGCGACGCGCATACGCATGCGGAGTAGCAGTTGGAGGCAGGCTTTACGTGGTGGGAGGGACACAGGATGACTTGTATTCATCGCATAGTTCGTGTGAAGCATATAACAGCGCAAATGAAACATGGGTGTACATAGCCAGTTTGTGCATTTCGAGAGCGCTAGCTGGCATAGCTTGCGTAGGAGACAAGATCTTCGTCCTTGGAGGGAAGAAGAATTCTCGAGAACGAACAGACAAGGTCGAGTTTTATGACAAAGAGTTGGACGTGTGGAAGGTTGTAGGGTCAGTGCCTAACTGCATGGGTGGAATACAGTGCTGTTCTGTTTCGCTTTCCAAGGAATTTCTTAATTCCTTAACGAAGATAACTTAATCAATAACTTGGAATAGACGCAGTGTGATTTCAGTGGGAGACAACTAGTAAATAACTATCCTTTGCAAAAGTCAGTATAAAGTTACTGCGAAGAAAAAAAGAGAAAAAAAGGACTCCATGAAAAAAACTGTTGTCAAATGTAAATATTATTAAGAGTTATTGTTGACTAGTCGCTGAAGATAACATATTATTGATGGCATAGATCCAGCCATAGTTCAGTATATTTTAAAACGTGACTAGAAAAACAAGCTTTAAACCCGAAAATGTAAAGTGGCTTGAATATATACACCGTTGTCAAAAACGTTTTCATATGGAGAGATATATAGATAGATATATACTTTTGTTTTCTTGCACGTGCGCCCGTGTGCATTTTTCACTGGTTATTATCCAACTTGTGAAAAAACTCGGTTCAACGATAAATTTTTTCTTCGTCGGGTTTTTTGTTCCAATTTGAAAAGAACATGTCGTTTTGCGTTTTTTTTTAGAAAAATGCATGTGCCCTGCCATACAAATTTGCAATGAGTAATTATATAGCTGATTTTGGGAATGAGAAAAACATCCCGCGAAGCACCCGAGTTATATGGGGTCACCGAATGGTAGGCGAAATGCCATGGCATCTGTAGCAAGTGACGAAGCATTTTTATTGATGGAGTGTATTAAAAAAGGAGCTGTCCAGGGGCGTGCTTTAAAGAAAAACTGTAAACTAACTTGAAAGCATTTGTGGCCGGGAGTTTATTCTGTCTTCAGTGAGACGTTGCCTTACATGTCGTGATTTTACATGAAAAAAAGTGAGACTTTAATATATATGACCAGCTCACCATGGTTATGATAAAGTCTGCTTCTATGAAGGTCTTAGTCCGTTTTAACCAACTGCTTTAATATTGTTGCTCCTTCCCACATATCCAATATGGACATCCACAGTCACATCTTCTTTCTCAGAAAAAAAAATCACCGGTTTCGAGAACACTTTCTTTTTTCATTTTATCTGCGTTGTTTTAAAAAGGAAAATCTTTGATGTTTTTCCCCTTATTCTGTAACGACAATTATATGACCTATAACTGACCGAATTCTGCATTCTTTAATTTTCAAGAGAATGCAAATCAAGGGAATTGCAGACAATATTCGTGCAATATATATATATCTATATATCTCTCCATATGAAAACGTTTTTGAAAACGGCTGTATATATATAACTTCACAGAAGTTCAGATTTCACGAGTAACCATCGTTTTATTGCTACAGAACTGTTTCGTATGGTGCAAGGACCACACTCATGAGTCGAGCGCTCTACGAAATACGTTCTACTCAAAAAACGAATTTATATATATATATATATTATATATATATGACACAAATAGATCATACAATTACGGTAACACATAAATCCCAAAGGAACAACTCTAAATTCGTTAAAGATCAGTGAACTGTGTCTCTCATGATTTTCTTATGCGTTCTTTGTCGGCAAGCTCATTTGGTTATTTAAAAAGAGCACTTTTCTAGGCATATTCATATTCTTTTTATGTGCTCTAGGGCATTGTAGAGTGATGACAGGCTACTATGTGACATTGAAATATCAGACAAAACCCAGAAATATTGCCTGAAAAGTGTTTGCAACTTTAAAGTGACTTGATTCCACTTAATTTCGGCACTTCTTCAATTGAGATATATAGTTGGGTGAAAAAAAGGAGATGTATCAAAGACGCAAAAGAAGAATACAACTACCGCAGAATAAACGTCCTTGGCGGATCCAGAGGGAGGAGAGTCTGGAACCCGAAAAACTCCCGCTTCCCCGGCCCTTCCTCATCAATCCCGCTTACTAGAAAGCTTAAAGACTCTGAGTACGAGATAATCTCGCACCCAGATCTCCCACGGCCAAGGGAAAGGGAGTTTTCAGTGTAAAACAGAGTGAGATCTGGGTACGAGATTAGGTACGAGACTGCCTCCTCATCCATCTCAACCAAATGTACCCATTTCATGGGGAAGCTGAAGATGGATGTTTCCCTAATAATTTAACTAAAGAGAGAGTTCATTCTCTTGTTTGACCCAGTTATCCAAAAGGTGGATAATACTACTCCAATCGATAGATCTTTTTCCAGTTGATAACGCAAATTTTAGTTTCCAAATCAGTGGATAGCGCTATCCAACATTTGAATATCCGGGCCTTGGTGGTTGGGTGCTTATAAAAATTGAAATTGAAGATGAGAACCTAAATACAAAAAATGATATGTAGTGGCCAAAGTGTTCACTCGATCAGCTCCTTTACGTTCATCGTACTTTATATTCTACATACGGTTTAAGCATAAACGAATAAAGAAAGCAAAGATAAAAACTCATTACAAATTAAAAGACAAAAGAGGAACATCCAAATTCTTACCTTTTCAACGGCGTCTCGTATATCGAACGTAAGATTTTCATCGTCCAGCTTAATTGTATGATTATAAGTTAATTCTGAAACAAGAAAGATTAAACTCAATAACAAAACGACAATTCAGTCTGAAGAATTTATAGTAGGCGTGGAATGTATAGTGTGGAATAAAGCGATTCTAACGGTCTCTAGTCATCTAGATGTCGTTGCGCTCCGCGTTTCTCAGCACATAACGTCTTGATTCACAGGAGAACAAGATGAGATGTAATCACAGTTAGCAGATATCTATCTATAACTATACTAGTGTTTGTTGGTTTTTTTGCTACTTTTGTGTAATTAGTAACATAAGTGTGCCCTGCAATTAATGCCAAGATGTTGGATATCACTGAGGGCCCATTGCAGATTGAAATTCCCTTCTTTCTCTAAAACGTTACAGATAAGCAAATCAGTTTTCCTCATTCACAAATCCTGAATGAAGGTCAATGCACCTTATCTTTTGCTGACAAATGTGCGCGGCCTTGCGACGGACATTCGGGTTCATCTCCAAAATCGAATTCAAGTTGTGTAATGAAGACTTGTAAGTAACGGAATGGGTCTCGATCTGTTTTAGGTCAATTATTAACTCCTTGGTAAGCGTTCATCATTATTTTGGGACATGTAGACAAATTCTGATGCCCTTGAGGAGAAACAAAAGGTTTCTCAACTACACATGGCTGCCCTCTCTCTTGTTTTTAATTTAATGCAACATAAGAAGCCTTAGTTTATATTTCATTTTATAAGAAGTATATACAAATCAAAACCCTTGGATTGGCGAGAACTGCACGCTACAGCGTAGAGATTGCTTTGTACTTCGACAAAACCTTTCCCCTTGAAACTTAACAAACATAACAGCTTTGTTAGCCTGCTTTCTCTCCCAGTCACTGTCAATATAAAGTATTATTATATGGCCATGTCTCAAGAGGACTGGAAACAAACAAATTCAAGAATTTGATTGGCTAAAATCGATCTAGACCGACATCTAGACCGATCTTGTTGTAACAATTGTCCTCAAAAAGTTACAAACAAAGAATATGAAAAAATTAGCTCGTTCCTCCTAATAATACTAATTATAAATGGAAGAATGAGTGGACCTTCACGAGGAAGCAGGTAAAGAAACGAGCAAACATTGGCAAATTTGAGTCCTGCCGAGGAAGCTACGAGCAAAGATGAAGTCGAAATTGATGTTTTTGTTCCTTTGCTTTCTTGTTTGGCCATGTAATAAACATCTTATTAACCGAGCTAAGTCGGTCTGTATGGGAGAATCTTGACCTTGGTCGCTGGTACAGACCTCACTGCGTTCGGTCTGTACTGGCGACCTCGGTCAAGATTCTCTCATAAAAGCCTCCCGCCCGGTTAATAAGAGCTAAATGAAAACTCACCACCTAAGCCTCAAGGCGTGAAACATAACCACTTAGTGTCGACGTTTACTAACTGAACTAAACTACTGAACTTAACTTAATTATGAGAATCGGCAAGAAGCACAAGCGTTTTAGGGAACATGGGTAATTGAAGATCCCAGCACCAGAATGCTCACCAGATTTTTATTTTCCTCTTTCCCTTGGCGGCTGACTTGGCGATTGCCAGCTCTCCACCGCTTAACTTATAACTTTTACAATGCTTTTCTTCCCACCGTGAAACAATGTAACTGTGTTTACCTTTGGTGTCTTGTGTTTTTAAGGGTTTTTAAAACAATTCTGTCACAGCTCCTTTAAATTGTCCTGTTACTATGATAACCTGTTACGTCAAAAAGATGTCTATATCTTGTTCTCCAATGAACGGCGTTTATTGATTAATATCATTCATTACTCATTCAAAATATTTCCCCGATTCTGATTGGCTAAAAGCATACGCACAATTCACGATACCCAGCTACTGATGATCAAATTTGGAAGAATTTTGCGATTAATGAACCCATGACGTCAAAAGTGCAACTTTTTTGCAGGTTAATGAACCTTTAACCGAGAAGACCTGGGGACGAAATTAAGTTGTTTTGGTTGTGAATTCAAAAAGGGCAGGCACTTCACTCGTTTCAAGAGTAAGAACTAGGCGTAATAATAGCTATAAACATGGCAAGAACAGCAAGAAGACAACTCGAAGGGCAACATCTGAAATTTGGAGAATATTTGCGGAGCTGAAGAACCCTAAAGGAGGTAAGCATGTTTTAGCTATGTTTTTCAACTAGGAATTATTTTGAATGAAAAATAAAACAATTATTGAATTCGGCTTTCGTATCATAAGAAGAATTATGGAGATCTCGAAGGGTGTTATCCGCCTCGTCCTACGGCCTCGATGAATAACACCCTCCTCGATCTCCATAATTCTTCATAAGATACTCAGCCTCATTCATTAATTGTTAACTATTAGCGTAATAGCATCGCTCACATGGGGGGGGGGGGGGGGGGGGGGTACTCCCGCGAAGTTTGGATAGGGCTGTGCCAAGAAGGTTCGTCAGTGAACCCTAACCCTATTTAAGGACTAAGAAAGCAAATACTGATACCCTTTTTAAGGCCCAAAGCCGAAAAATGACACCCTATTCAAGGGAAAGACAAAATTATTAATATCATGAAAAGGAAAACTTTATTTCTTCTCTGTAACATTGGATGTATAGCATCAAGCATAAAATACTAGAATAAGCCTAGTTTAATAATATGCAATCATAACCGGCGGGCGTTTTCACACTCCAGTATTAGATAATACAATTAAGCTACCCTATCTAAGGACCACACCAGGGACACAGAAACAAAAGGCTCAAACAAGATACCCTATTTAAGGACCGAGAACGTCAAAAACCATACCCTATTCCGCGGCACGTACCTATATAGCCCATATATGGGAGTAACCCCCCCGAGATCGCTCAGTGGAATTATTATACACCAATTAAATGTAGAAGTGCATGTCAAAAAGCGCTGCAAACTATATTCCCATTCTGCTTGATTTAAATTTTCAAGTGCCCTCTTGATTTCCACAATACGAAAGGTGTTGCTTCAATTTCTATTTCCGTCGTTTTGTCAAATCGGAAAAGTGGTTCTTTAAAACGCAAAGGGCGTAGAGAAAAACACAAAAGGCCAAATGATGTAATAAAGAAGGCTCAAACTGAATTTATTAATACGATGAAATATAAACACAACTTACGCATAAGCGATTGATACTCGCCGATGAATCTCTTCGTCAGGAAACGAACAGTTAAGGCTAAAAAGGCGAAGCAAAGAAAGGTTATAATTTAATTTTGAAACGATAGGATAAGCTTATTGTGCTGTATAGAGGCAGAAATTAAATTAGTATGTCCATTTGACTTATTACTCGGAATAAGTTGAGATAGATCAGATCGATCGCCCAAGACTCTTAGCCGGAATTATATAGTTACGCTCCTATATTAGATAAATGCATGTAGATCAGTTTTTGCGAAAGGGCTGTAAGGACAACCTGAACTAAAGAGGGGAGCTAGTTAAGTCTGTGACTCTTGTCAAATTTAAATCCTGACCTAAACAAATGTATGAAAACAGTTCATATTTGTCAGAAACAATAAAGGAATGACCCTGCCAGACACTCCATACAGTTTATTGTTCAACTAGTAATGGCTCAAATGTTATAGAAAGTGCCCTAGGCATTGACTGTATAGAATTTATTAAGTTAATATGACCCCTTAAGATAACGTATTTTACTTACAAAATAATGCTTTTAATATATTGGTAGAGAGTACTACAATACATTTGATCTCGCAACTAAAGAATTGGTCGTGAGATGGGTGATCGCTAGGGTTTTTTCTGCTCCTTAAAGTTTTCTACTTTTCGCCGTGTTTTTGTAAGATGAACAATATGGCTTGCTTTAATTTGTTTTACGTAATATTTGAATTTTATGCTGCGTCAGAATGTTTAAAAAATGTTTGACAGTAAAACTGTTATTTAGAAAACTGTTCCTTGATTTTGGAACGTTTTAATGAAAACCACAGTCTTTAAGCCATTATAATGCGATTTCAAGATTGGACTATTCTAATCACTGCCCCTGCACAACTGTGCCGGCTTTATGAGCGGGCAAGACGAACGCCACTGCCGGCTATGATTATTGTCGGCTGCGGTTTCACAGAGTTTGCCGTCATCTAAAAGGAATTTCCACAAAAGCGGTGAAGATCCGGCTTTACTTCCTCATCAGAGATATATAGCAACGTCGAATTAAAGTTTCAAACTTAACAACTCTTTAGGAATATTTCGCGGGTAATCGGCGACAAGTTTTCATGTCGATCAACACTTAGACAAGTCCCACCAGTGACTGCATTCACTCATGATCTAATCACAAGGAGCATAAATTCTCTTACCCGATTTCCCGACGGCTTTACTTCCAAGCACCAAGAACCTGGCCTCAGCGGGTACTATAAACGAATTCATTTATAATTATGAAAAATCATGGCAAACGATTTTTCACTTCGACGCTTTGATTTTGGCGTTAGAAGAGTTTTAACATGTTTAAATCGCATTCCTCTTTAAACTCCCAGCATGGCTTATGCCCGGCAGCTACGCATTGAAAGCATTTTTTGAAAACTTTATTATCAGAAACAATATATCTGTGTCAATTTCTATGTTTTGGGTACTGCTCTAATGACGGGGGGCACGCGGAAAAATGTAATTTTTTGATAGCATAAACATTTCCATTTGAAAAGAATTCCTTGCAATGAAGTACGTGCGTGTTTGAAGGCTCTTTCTCAAGATATTAACGTCAATTGACTGCACTAATTCTAAATTTTGCTTTGAGATCCAGTTAGTTGAGTGGCGTTTTAAATTTGAGTTATTTTCATGTACACCCGATAACATCTTAATTGATTAGTTAATTAGCTATTTCATTTATAGTGTTTAAAAGAAAAGAAGGAGAGAGAGAGAGAGAGAGAGATAGGCGCAGTGTTGCTTTGAGTGAAAAAATTAACAACATTAAGTTAATTCTTCACTCCAATTCAAAGCTGACCCTCAAGTAGGATAAGTCCTGACCTCTAGCCCCAGTTCTCCATCTTATTTTCATGGCCTAAGAAACCTAGGGTCTAGACTGGTTGCCATCAACGTTGCTACTAAAATATCTGTTTTGCAAAACGAGAGTTTCATAACAATATTTTGAACATTAACTTTCCCCCTTTAGTGTAAGCAAGCAACAGTAATCATCTGTACAGATTGGCTGTTAATTAACGAGGTAAATTCACATAGAATGGCTTTGGAGAAAACTACAAAAAATGTGTCTACTAGTCACTTCCTTTACAGCTTAATTTCCCTTTTAAAAAATTATTTGCGTCTACTTATCAAGCAAAAATCAACTGTGGGGGAAGGGGAGGAACGTGGGGGGAGTTTTGAAGCGTTTTAATTAGTGGCTATTCACATGATCGCGGAATGACTGTCATTTTGGGACGAGTTCATTCCATTCTCCATACCGCCATATATTATTCTGTGTTTGTTGACATAAATGATACCAAAACGACATTTCGTTCCCGCACAAGTCACTCCGGTTTTCACTCCGAATGAAACCATGTCTCGTTCTGGTACGAAATTTCATCCTGGTATCACTGCAAATCATGTAGACTGGAGGGAGTAGCGCATGCGTATCTGGTCCGGCGCAAGAACGACGCGAGCGAGAACGCCTTATGCTGGGCCGTTCGATTTTATCATTTGAATGCAGTAAAAACTTCACTCTAGAACGAAACTCATTTCGGAATGAAAGTCGGCATCATATAAATAGCCCTTTACTTTACTGATACACCACGAATTTTAGTACTTTCTCCCTTGTCCTGCTCCCGTAGCACAGTCGGTTAGAGCGTCGTACTTATAAGCAGTACTGGCCATAGCCGCCGAAGGTGCTGAAGCAATGCGAAGGTCGCGGGTTCGAACCCCGCCGGGAGCAGGAATATTTTTTATTTTTTTTTTATGGTCAGATTAAATTTAACTTTGCACGATCGACCCTCGCTTACTTTAAATCTACATCCATACACTTTAATCACTGTTGTTCAGAGGATCGTTACATTTATCCCAAACTAGTCCAATTTGAATGTAAAAGATTGTGTCTGTAACTTCTTTCCACCTTTCACTCCGATTGAAATAACTGAAATAATTTCAATACCAAATTTCGCGTGTAATAATAATAATAAAAAAAAAACTAAGATGAACGACCCGCAATGTTGTTAACCTGCAAGCGTAAGTAGATAGCTGTTAAGGACATCAACAGTCATTTTTTGTCATAAAATTTTTCTACACCGTTATTCTCCTCTATACAAACGATAAGGGCACTGGAGCTGAAATGAATCCCGTAATTGCTTCTGGGATTGTTACTAGGGACGCGCAAGTCAGCGGGTCATGTAGCAGCTGCTCGGAAGAGAAGTCACCAATGGTGCGTTTCCCTGACCACAAACAATACTAAAACAATGGGAAGAATGACATGTCATTGTTTCCAGCGACCAATTAGGAGAGACCTTACGAGCAGCTCATACACAACTGAAGTCAGCTACTGGCCAATTTTTTTCCCTGTCTCTAGTACCAGTCCCAGAAGTCTTTGCGAACGTTAACTCTTTTCATTTTCCTTCCGTTTCTAAAGTGGCGAATGAGAAAACGACTAGCCTGCGAGGAAGCTCTACCGGGCGCTCTGGCGGCGGGGCGGGAAAAAGGAGGAGAGCTTGCAATTACGTCTCTAAAATTTGAAAATCTGCATCGAAAAAGTCGATGCGAAATGCTGATTGACAGAGCTGACATTAGTAATGACGTCATTACCTTTGGCACGTGATTTTCAGTGTTTGTGTACATTGGCACTCGTTGCCGCTTCGCGCTGATTGGTGGAAATCTGACAGCTCAGTCGACGGAGAGCCACAGGGGAATTAGAGGTGAAATTCAAATTCCGGAAACGTAGTTGCAAGTTCTCCTTTCTTTTCCCGCCCCGCCGCCAGAGTGCCCCGGAGAGCTTGCTGCCAGGTTAGAAAACGACGTGGTAGCTTGCTTCAGTTACTTACCTTTTGACAAAGTATGCATGGACTCGTAGGCAAACAGTAAGAATGGAGACTTGTTCGGCAAAACAATCTCCTTGTTAGCAGATCCAGAGGTACTGCAACAAAAGAATATTTTGGTGTCTTCGTTAAAAAGAGCTTCGGATAGCCCGCCAACTTTGGAGTGAATTAGCGAGGTGCCAAAACACAAACAGCTCTTAATTTTTCTCTTTCGGGAACTTTTCATTTTTTTTCGTGCTCTTGGTCGGATGTTTGTTTGTTTCCATTTTTGCTAATTTTTCCCGCCTTTATTGACCAAACGCGCGCCCTGCATCACATCTTTTTTTGAAATTGACGAATACTTATGTCCCTTGACTGTAGTTTCTGTTTTTTACGTTATTTTTGAACTCTCGCATACCTTTTTGTAAGTCCGCACAGAGTAAAAGCAACGAACACAGTTGAGGTTTGTGTTAGGTTTTCTTCCTAGATTGCGGCCTCAAGGCCCGTTTACACGACCGAAAAAATTGGAATGGCTCGGATAAAAAGACGAACGGCTCCGACAAAATTTGACGTGTAAACGGTACTTGACCCGTTCCAGTTTTATCCGTTCCGTTCCTAAAAAGGTCCATAGGCGGCTATGGACCCCTTTCGGAACGGAACCGATAAAAACGGTTCCGTACCCACATTTTTGTTTTCTTTTCAACGTGTAAACGCTCGCCCTTTTTTCGGTACCGTTCTG
Organism: Porites divaricata; assembly: GCA_038088405.1. Lineage (NCBI taxonomy): Eukaryota > Metazoa > Cnidaria > Anthozoa > Scleractinia > Poritidae > Porites > Porites divaricata. The sequence goes on from JBBMOI010000002.1 coordinate 13,851,542, forward strand.
TTACGTTTTTTCTGAAAAAAAGAAAACGAAAAAAAAAAAAACGCATCACAATACCCATGAAGAGGCGAAGCAGCCTTTCGACTGTGAAGTGCAATACAAGGGCTGTTAATAGGAGAACCGTAAGCCTTGTTTTTCTCCTAATTTGGTACATTATCTCAGAAGCACTTCTTTGAAGAATCGCACGCGCTGTCAAACGTGAATTTCGTGTTCTCTTCTTTAGAACAAACCAGAAAAGTGCTTGTAAACCTGCATCCATGATTGTCGGAGATAGGCACAGTCTACTGTATGTGTAAGCGCATATGAACAACGAATCGAAGCAGTTTTATTTAATTATCGCGGGCTCTATCGTTACCGGTCTCGAAGAAAACAACGTGTAAACAGTCTATTACCCGTTCCAAGGGGCTCTCAAGTACCGTGCCTTTTTCGGTCGAGCACATTACAGAATTTGTACGTGTAAACAGGAGATTTCGTCTGGAAACGGTACTTGTTTCTAACCGAGCCGTTCCTTCTCTTTTGACGTGTAAACGGGCCTTAAGATTCACATGTTAGCCGGTGCATTGCAGTACCTCCCATTAATAAGAATGCAAAACGATATAAATGCACGATTAAGTTACAAAAAACTTCTAATTGTTTTTGCTGGTGCAAATTTTAAGTTACACTCTTTGTGCAATTGATCTCACTATCGGAGCTTTGAAAATGAAACTCAGGCTGGTATGAATTTACGCGGCGAAGTTGGTACAGAGACAAGTTTTTGTATTGGGGAAATAAATAAAAGCGTGAACATAAGGCCTAATTTATCACAAACAGGAAAAGAGTTTCAGTCAGGTTAATTGTGAAATAAGAGCACGAAAAGGCCAATGGATCTTTTCGATCATTTCGCCGTATGATAGTTCACCAGACTGAGGCAGTTTTACCATTTCTTAATTCAGTTCGTTAACGCGCTCCGACAGACTGCCAGA
>JBBMOI010000002.1:13857500-13940000 GCA_038088405.1 Porites divaricata
GTGGGGTGGGGTGGGGCAGTATCCTCCACGCTATGGAGAGACTTTCGGAGGGCAAGGCCATTTATCATTTACTAGGTTCGTATAAAACCAATTCATCAGGGCTTCCTCCGTACCCAGCTCCCGTAGCTCAATCGGTTAGAGCGTCGTACTTATAAGCAGTATTGGCGGCTAATGTGATGCGAAGGTCGGGGGTTCGAGCCCCCCCGGGAGCAGGAATATATTTTAGTTTTTTTTTATGGTCAGATTAAAGATCGACCTTCGCTTAACTTTAAATCAACACTTAGATCACTGTTGTCCAGAGGATCGTTACATTTATCCCAAACTAGTCCAAATTTGAATGTAAGAATTGTGTCTGTAACTTTTTTCCACCTTTCTCTCCGATTGAAATAACTGAAATAATTTCAATACCAAATTTCGCGTGTCGTAAAAAAAACAAAGATGAACGAGCCGAAATGCTGTTAACCTGCAAGCGTAAGTAGATAGCTGTTAAGGACATTAACAGTCAAGATAAATTTCCCTTTTTTGTCATAAAATTTTCCTACACCATTATTCGCTTTTACAGAAACGATAAGGGCACTGGAGCTGAAATGTGTCTCGTAATTGCTTCTGGGATCGTTACTAGGGACGCACAAGCCAGCTACTGGCCATTTTTTCCCTGTCTCTAGTTACAGTCCCAGAGGTCTTTGCGAACGTTAACTCTTTCCATTTTCCTTCCGTTTCTAAAGTGGCGAATGAGAAAACGACTAACCTGCGAGCAAGCTCTCTGGGGCGCTCTTGTGGCGGGGCGGAAAAAAAAAAAGAGAGCTTGCAAATACGTCTATATAATTTTTTGAATATCTGCATCGAAAAAGTTGATGCGAAATGCTGATTGACGGAGATGACATTAGTAATGACGTCATTACCTATGGCACGTGATTTTCAATGTTTGTTTACATTCGCGCTCGTTTCCGTTTCGCGCTGATTGGTGGAAATCTGACAGCTCAGTCGACGGGGATCCACAGGGGAATTGGAGGTGGAATTCAAATTCCGGAAACGTATAGTTGCAAGCTCTCCTTTCTTTTCCCGCCCCGCTGTCAGAGTGCCCCGGAGAGCTTGCTCGCAGGCTAGAAACGACGTGTTAGCTTGCTTTCAGTTAGCAGCATACAGGGGCAGTTTGGGACCCATTGTTACGCAAATGAATCCAAGATGGCGTCCTATTGTTTGAGCCCTAACCCTAGGTCCCAAGAGAGATGACCTTATCCTAGGAACCACGTACTAACCCTAAATTAGCATATCAAACCCTAACCCTAACCCTAACTCTTAACCCTAACAGGAAGTAACCCTAAGACCGGAAGTATGCTGCTTCAGTTACTTGCCTTTTGACAAAGTATGGACTCGTAGGCAAACAGTAAGAATGGAGACTTGTTCGGTAAAACAATCTCCTTGTTAGCAGATCCAGAGGTACTGCAACAAAAGAATATTTTGGTGTCTTCGTTAAAAAGACCTTCGGGTAGCTCGCCAACTTTGGAGTTTTTATTGTCTTTATTCTCGTCATCCCAAATGACGAATCCCTCTTCAAGTCCCGAGGGACAACTGTGACCTTTCTTGTAGATACAGTACTTGCCATCTGGCCATCTGTGAAAGTTACATGCAAAAGTGGATTAATTAGATATTAGTTTGTTTCTAAAAATGGTAGCTCTTATTTTCCTCTGTCCGAAATACAGTCGACTCTCTCTAAAACGAACACCTTTAGAACCGGTGTCCATTGAAAGGTGTCCCTCTAACAAAGAGTCAATTAAAAGGAGTAAAGAAAGACCTAGACTACGAGTAGTCCCTCATTCTTCCTCAAGGATAGTAGAGCGAGCAAAACGCGAGCGCGCGTGAACTGCGTCTCGCCTTTCTCGCGTGGGGTGATTTTCACGCGCGCTCGCGTTTCGCTCGCTCTACGTCCCTGAGGGAAAATGAAGAACTGCTCGTAGTCTAAGAAAGGCCGGGGACCGTGATGTCCGTTAAGAGCAAGTTGACCGTACTACTCCATGTAAGCTATATCAGTCAGAAATCGCAGCCCATGAAGGAAAGAGAACCAGCTTTGCGATATGTTAGCTTACGACTGACAAGCGACGACTTCTTATCGGAATCCCATTCTGATTCCTTCACTCGAGAAGGCCAGCCTCATTTTATCTTTACCTTAAAGGAGCTGAGCCAGGAAATTTTCCAAATTCAGCTAAAAATAATGCTTAAAATAGTGAAATAACTTTCAAGCAAATATAAAACGGATTGCAATTTCAGTCTATCTTTGTTGACTATGCCGCTTGGAAGTCATATTTCTTATATGGAAGCGCTGACTATATTTTGCTATTAAGAAGTTATTTTTCCTCCATTGCTAATTTTCTTAGCGAAGTAATTGTAAGTTACAAATAAACAGTATGGACTAAACCTCCGTTAAATAATATATCAGTTTTCCCTCACCTTCCCGCTCCATCCTCGTCACTCTTTATGCAGAATTCATGCCTAATTCCTTCATCGCTGAATTCACCCGCCAAATGAAAGCTGTCTGAATGCTGATTTTCCGTCCCGTCATCCTCAGTATCATGAAATCTGTACCCAGTCTTCCACTCAAACCCATCGGCGGCTGGACAACCCTCCACTGGCTTTGGAAGGCCATAGGTCCCGGATGGCCATTTAGACTCTGCTATAACTGAAATAAATAAATAAATAATAACGATTTGAAGGTAGTAAATCCACATAGTGGTTCTTCGTCTACCCATTCCTTTTCGAATTGGTATTTGGAAAAGCTGGTTATTGAGGAGAGGGACAATTCTACTTGGAGAAAAACCTCTTGGGATAGAAAAGAGAACCAACAGCAAACTCAACCCGCTTATGGTGTCGAGAGCGGGATTTGAACCCGAGCCACATTGGTGGGATGCGAGTACTCTCACCCCATGTGCCACCCTGTACAATGTCTATCAGTCATAGTTTTCTTCCCTAAGTCTGTCTCTGTAATAAATTTCAAATCAAATGACAGCAGATCTACAAGGTTTTAGTTTTGTTTATTTATTCTTTGTTTATCAGTTTTCTCTGTTTTATTACTACAGATAAGTTTGTAGGTTGTACATCCGATAACTGCCACTCATCTGATCTCTCATTTAGTTGATTATATATGTCTCAAGAGATAATGAGCTATTGTATGTGTCTATTGTGCATTGCAATCTGGATAATCTAAGAGACTTTTAAAACCCTGTAGCTGTTCACTCATTTGTACTCGATGAGGTTTTTTTTATTGAGAGAGAATTCACTGTTGCCACGGACAAATCTAGTCTAACAATAACTTACTCACCTGTAGCAATCGAGGCAACCGATTTTCTTTGCGACTTGATTTTTGTCTTTAAGTGATTGTTCCTTTCTACGCTCTTTTTGTTCTTATTTCCTTCTTTGCTGCCATCACTCAAGAGTTCCTCAAGGCTCACATCTCGTTTGCTTTCCTCGAAATTCCTTTCAGATTTGAAAGTTGTTTCTGACTTTATGACAAAGCCGCTGACCGGTGGAGCATTTGTAGATTCTGGGCTTCTCTCTTGACGTAGGCTTGCAACTGTGCCGATAATCCGAATCTCGGCATCCGGTATTCTTTTAATGTAAAAAAGTGGCGCTAAAAATTCAAGGAAAAGACGTGAGGAAAACTTCCTGAGCTGGGATTTGAACCCTAAATCTCAGAGCAAAGATAAGGCCTTCTACCGCCTTAGCCACGGAGGAATTCGTGTTTAACTGAGTTGGCAATTTACCTACCACGCATTTGACTCTCGCCCTATGGATCAGATTGTTCCCGTGACACACCCTCTATAAGAATTTCTCTTGTTTTGTTTTTTTTTTTCGCTGGATGAATGCGCCAGTCAGAAAGTGGAGCTTAAGAGAGTTGCAGAGGAAGCAAGCGACCACTCACCCGTGCTCTCGTCATACTGTCGTGTTTTGCCAGTTTGCATGAAATCATTGAATAACGACAATAAAACTGTCTATGCTAGAATCAGCAGAGACGAATAAGTCAAGGTTGGGGCCCTATTTTACATTCTCATCTGTTTACTATGAATAATAGCTACTAAATCAAGTATTATAAATCAAAAGGCATGTAGAGGAAACGAGCTCCGCTTCTGCTATTTCAATGAAACTCTCATATGACCGTGAACCCGTATAGGACGCCGCACCAGAATAGCGCTGGAATGGCATGAATCTTTCGCCCCAGTTAAAGTAAAATTTATGAAGCAGCAAGCCTTGTTGTGACATAATTTGGAAACTTACCTAGGTCATATTCCACTAAAGCGCATAGCTCCAGTAGCAGGACAAAAACAAACTTGAGAGCAAAAGTCATCTTTCAGGAATCACTGGGATGATATTCATCGCTGCTACATTTGAGCTGAAAAAAAAAAAAAAAATGTTTTCTATTTAATTGTTCTTGGTTTGCCATAGAGCTCAATACTTTTTTGGGGCAACAAATGAAAAAATACCGCGAAAATTAGTTGTCTTTGCGAATTGATCTTTTCTAAACGAGGATTAGATTAATAGCACGATTGCTGATTTCATTGATTATACTTATCTAACTAATTCTAATAGTTATACAGAATACAGAGCCCTATCTAGACCCGCTTTTCAGGTCGGGGGGGGATGATTTCCAGTCGCAAGTATATATTGTAAAGGTTGTTCCGGGTTAACTAGAAGATATTAGGGACCTTAAGCAAACACGACGACGACGGCGGTAAAAACGTCTCTACAAAATGAATTTGCGTTCTTTCAAACTCAATTGCGTCTATTTGGACCCGCTCAATATGACAAATGCAAGCGACTTTTCCTGAAGTTGAATTCTTAAGGATTTTATTCAAGTTCAAAAACAGGAAGGAAAATTCGTCGTCGTATGTCCACGTCCTCCATAAAACGTCAAATTAGGAGGTTTCACGTCGTAGTCGTGCAGTGGACGTCAAAGAAATGTACTAAAAAGCGTGATGCACGTGCAGAGCTGTTGTTTTGATCATTAAACCTGTTGTTTTTTGAAGTTGTCTTCGTCGTCGTCGTCGTAGTTGCTTAAGTTCCCTATTGCATTTAAATCGATGACCTCATATGATTTCAGTTAATCGCCATCTTCGATGTGCCATATTTGATTATTTTCATGTTTAAAAAGTACCGGAGTGGGGTCAACGTGACGATCGAAGTCAGATGCGCTCGGTCACTTCGCTCACCTCGAACCCTTCAATTTTGGCCTGGAAGGACTGTCATAAAACTTTGAAAGGCAAGACCATTATTTCGGCCCTCTTTTTTAAACACCTTAATTAACCTCGTCAACCAAACAAAACCGCTCTTTAGTCAAGCAGTCAAACCGACTCGCTTTACTCTGATTTATTTTCTCTTTCATTGCCACCTCCGCATTTGGAGCTGGGGCGCCGAAAGTACCGTCGTGAATTCTCCAGTAAACTCGAGCAGCCGTGCCAAACAGCTGCTATTTTGTTTACTACGATTTAGATCTCCGGCGATACGGATTACCAGAGTGAAATGGAATCTCTCCTGGTTAACAAACCCGCTCTGGTTTGCAGTTGCAGCGAGTCATCGTGAATCGCAAACAATTCGCTCACCTTTGTAGGTGGCATGGGTACATGTAGGGGCATAAGAAATATTAGCGCCTGCGAGAGTAGCATAGAAGAAAATCCACAGGCGCTGGAAATGCCATCCAAACCACAGAGGGCGTTTTAGGCTCAAATTCCAGACTACGCGTCCGCATTGAAAACAAAGCGTTTCAGAAACTCCGCCATAACAGGCCGGGATCGGAACTATCTGATTGTGATGAAAAATAAATCAAGGAATGCTCGAAATGTTTCTAATAAAACTAAAAAACCGGGCTGAGAATTTTCAAACGAGAGTAGTACGGTAATGTGACGACGAATTTGTAAATACACTGACAGCAAAAGATGTTTTATTGTGACTGCCTCCTTCACAGGCTTTCCCACGCGAGAAGCGCGGGGAGGGATGATGGGAACGAGCTTAGAGCGCGAGCGGAGAGTGATCACTCCCTTCGTCCCCGCTTGCCTTAATAATTAACTCAAATATCCCACAGTGATCGCGAGCGACTGGGGACGAGGCAGTTATTGTGATAACTTAAAGCCGCAACGGCTAAAGGCTCCAGCACAGAAGTTAACTTGTTTTTGGGTGGGAAACGAATGGGGGCAAAAATATAAATAGAAAAAAAAATTGCTACAACTCGAAAACCGTAAACCTTTTCCTGCTACAGCTATCTTCAGTGATCCCAAACAGAGAACATAAGGAGAAGTTTTTTTCTGAAACATTGTTTCCTGGTTAGGGGTTCCTAATACTTAGAAACATCAGAATTCCATTTAACAACGCATTTCACAGTGATAAACGAGAGTGTTTAATATGCAGGTGAAAACCCTGAATGGCAAAACGGCAAACAATTACGATATATCTGCTGTAAACAATTATGGTTCTCGCGCGCAAAGGGGGTTATCAGCACTGTAGCTGTAGTTGTAGCTAACTTTGAGAAGAAAAGACACGTACATAGCAACTGTCAAATGCCGACTGTTGTATATTAGTCTGTAATGTATTAACTGACGGGGAACAATTTCCTTAACGTGTTTCTCTTTTTCTCTGGCAGTTTCTGTTTTGGTTTGGTAATCACTCACTTGAACAAAAACTTGACGGTTCCTAATTTTGAATGAACTCACGTTGCTTTCGAACTACGCTTAAGTAAAGCTTTAGTCTCAAGAATCAGCTATTTCACAGCTTAAATAAGTGTTATCAACACGGAGAAAAATTATAGCTATTTAAAAACCGTAATTTTAGTTAACATATGAATTATTGGGTGATCGCCGTTCTGCAATATAAACAGCTGATCCTACTCGCCTGAATCCATTGTTGCAGACTCGATTTTTCTCAAGTACAGATTCTTATATATCTCATACGTTTTGGCTTAGGTCAAGTATCACAATTCTAAAGAATGTGATTTCTTTACCGACCAAAAATCAGCTTAAAATAGAAGCGAAATTTGTAAATTCAAACAAAGCATTTGTGAAAAGTATCTCCGTTGATGGAACGTAAACTGTCCCAGCCTAAGCGTTTATCAACAGCTTCATAAATCCTGACTGCTTTTTTTTTTTGCTAAATCGATTGTGTGATGCAAACGACTTAATAGACTTTGAAATAACTTCTTTCTACTCTTACCTTTTAGGGCTTAGGCGCCCGCCATGTTTCTTTTTACAACCTTTTTCTATCAATAAATTAACACGATCCCCTTTCAGTTAGATAATGGCCCGCGCTAAATCGAACAACAGACAGGTTAACTCCGATGACGTCAAAGGGTTCCCGCTCTCTTGTTTCTTGCTAACCACTTGTTGACATGAACGAATTATTGGATAACAAAGCGATTTCTATATTTCCAAGGGAAGGAAAACGTCAAGGGAAGTTAATCACAGATCATTTTCATGGTTGGCTCGGTTGTCACTTTTCTGTAAACGCCATATTTTTTTTTACGGGTGGGAGTTGGTGGTGAATTGTTAGCAGAATAATAAAATCAACGGAACGATACCACTGTGTATTGTAGCGGGCGCGGATTATAGACCAGCTTTCATTTCTTGAAAGAGACTTGTCAAATTTTTAATAGTAAAAGAGAACTTTGTTTTCTAGGGCTAAGATTAAGATTTTTTTGGAGGCGTACGCTCAGGCTTCCACTAGACCTCGTGACTTTGCTACTCGTTTAGTCTGAGAGCAACCATTCGGGTTCGAATGCTAGAGTTCCGTTGTAGTAGAAAAAAATGGTAAAAAAGTTCAAAATCTTCACCCTGATTCATACGCTACAGACCAGAAAGCTAACTAAATTGAAGATTATTGAAGAGTTTCCGTCAATGATCTGCTTTTCAAACAATATTTAGCCCGAAATCAATGTCATCTTGGGTTCATTTGTTAAACACTTCATGTAACGTACTCGAACGTGCACGCCTGTGACTCCTGTTACCAACATAAGTCGGCTGTCAACTTAGGATTAATATCAGCTTTTTACAACACAAACGCCATGGTGAACTCACTCGTAAGTGAGATGCTACGCCAAGAGAGTCCGGATTAGCAGTTAAATCATCATATCCTTTGCAGATGGTTTTGTTTATATTATCTCTATAGATATAGGTTCCATCCGCACTCTACTGCACGCGTAAGTTTCGTTATCAAATCGGTGTGCAAGTGCTTTGGTTGAGGCGTTACCCTACTTTCTAATGTAACGGATTACATTTATTTTGCGTCGTTTTTTTTTTGCCCTGCCAGCAACTGTGCTTACATTGGGGGTGACTTCTCCTAAAATGTTCTGTAACTGATATGGAGTTTAATGTGAAATTGCACTTATTATAGGTATCCTAATGATGATCGGGGGTGGGGGGGGGGGGGGGGGGGGAAGGGGAGGTCTCCAAAAACATTTTTCAGCCCTTTGGACCTCAGGTGGGTCTAAAAATCAGGGGGGGGGGGAGTGCGGGCTCCTCCCCAGGATCCTATACTGCTGCCCAAACGACATTTTTGTCTTGGAAATTGACCATGTACTCTATTCGAATGTAGCAGGTGGAAAGCGCGGGAAATTAACGTGACTGGTTTTTCCTAGGACTCACTGAGAAAGTGACGCGAAGCTATTCTCACGCACAAATTTCCCTCGGCGAGATCGATTACTAGATTAATCACCAACTTGCTCTACATTGGAGTTCAAAGGATCACTGAACTTCTTCGCCCGTACAAAACCTACAATTGTAAGCGCTGAAGATGTCATTACGTAGTGAACTCTTCTCAAAGTATAAAGCCTTATGGTGACCCCATGTTGTGACATAACAGTGTTCGACTGGTTCTGGCAAAACTTTACCCACTTGATTTGATCTAGATCCCTTAAGTTAGACAAGACAGAGGTGATCTATGAGTGTCTGGCTTAGATAGACTATATATCCTGCATTTTATGTCCCAGTAATTTAGAGTTGATTAAAGGGAACGTAGTTTTTCAGTGCACGATCGTAGTTTGTGTTTTTCAATCATAATGATTCCTGCAGCCACAAGACTGTTGGCAGGGGCCACTTGCAAGGAACAATAGAAAACTGGTGTTCGCATCGAATCAGTGAATCGCGAAAAAGACACAAGTGAGATAATGCTCTCGCCTCATAAAAAACTGGCGGCTCCGTGGAGAGAAAAGATACTGTAATCTGCCCAAACTAATTTTAAACAGAAGGTTTTCTGTGTACATGTTGTGCTGCAAGATTCATGCTTTGGATCAAGAGTATATTTACACTTTAAGGTAAGGCTCTTGTTTAGCCTTCATTAATTTGATAGAGTCCTTTGCATAGGCTAAACTGTTCTTTTCTGCTCATCTAAATTCCACTTTTATTTCAATCAGTGACTTGAAATCCGGCCTGGTAGGTCTTCAGTTAGTGAGGCTTTCCAAAAATGTTTACCTGCTCCATAAATCTTATAATAACTCGACAGAATGCAGCTAGTTTCGACTAATAATTTTGATTTAGAGGGGTCTGAGAAACAAAGATCTTCAAACGTATATTGCGTTCGATAATTTTGTTTATAAACGATTATGGGTGAGAGGAAATGAAACAGTAATGAACGAAATCCCGCGTTTTTTTATCCTGCGAGATTTATGTATAACGAGACATTACCTAATCGGCAGGTACATCTTGTGAAACTCGCTCACTTGAAAAACAGAATCTCAGTTTCCAATTTGGATATCGATCCTTATATATTTATCTTATTGACATACATCTCGACTTTCTTTGTGTCTAGTCTGAAACAAAAGCTTGATTTTTGATGTGTTGAACAGGAAAATGAAGAGCATAAAGACGATCAAAAGCGTCGAGTGAAGTCAAGATATAGGGACACAACAAATTCTGCCATGTTTTGGTTATCGTTGATTTTAACACTGGTGGTCTTCTGGTGTCACTCTACAAAAGGTAAATTTCTTCTGATTGTAAGCGGCGCGAATTATTCACTAGTCTTCCAAGTTAAGGCTGTTTTTTTTACTAAATTAAGGACCTACACCATTTTGTTAGGTTTAATTTACAGATAATTATTCAGATGTGTTATGCATAGTAGTTCGTATGTTTAATAATCTCTTCATGGCGTTTCTTGTCCAATTCTGTTAGAAAAAGAGGGGTTACTAAAATGGACAAAAATATCGACCATTGATAATTATAATTAATATCATACTTGATAGATAGACAGTTTGAGTATAAGTGAAAGAATCGTCCTTTCGTTAAAACAGAAAATAAAACTTTTCTGTAGTTAAGAGTTACAGACTCTTCGACGACGATACTTTTATAAGTGAAGACACGAGCTTAATTGTAGACAAGTGTTTCTTTGTTATGTTTCGCAGGTATGCAAAATCTGTCAGTTGTAATGCTAGAATCACAGTGAAACTGATCATTTACCCGTAACACTTTTCATGTGTTTAATGACAGCAGCCAAATAAATCATATTACCGTTCCCTTTTGGCTACCTGCAGCTGCTTTTTGAAATATTCCAACCGTTTTTCCTGTAGCCAAGAATACAAATCTTAGAGACTTGAAAATAGTAAAGCACTGGAAACAATCGCCGTTTCCACTGGTACTACGGAGCAATTTCCGAGATAGTGAACAATAAATGTCTAGAATAACAATCGTCTTTACATTCATCTGATTTTTCACTGTCAATTCAATTCTTTTATGGTGCTTAAGCCATTAAATCTAAAGAGCGATCAACAACAATTTTCTCCTTACTGAATGTCAATACATTATAATCAAGAGAAAACGTGACGAGAAATAAAAGAGGGATCACTAAAACGAAAATACCTTGATCTCAAATATTTCTTTAAGGACATGTATGGAGATCAGTCTAGCGGAGAATTTGTACTGATTTCAGTGAATATTAATGGGCCCTGCCCCCAGGGGAGAACTCGCATGTAAAGTGACGGGGATGCTCATCAACCCGCTTTGGGGTGTAAATTGCAGATTTTGGTCTCATTTAGGGTGGTTGGGATGGAAAGTCACTACATTTGCCCATCCAGGTATCGCGTAGTGCTGTGCATAAAGGAATTTACAAAAAATGCCCTGACGCAGACCACACAGAAATCTCCCTTAGGGGTCAGTTTAAAATTGAGCCACACCCACATTAGTCTCCCTTCTTGGTTTAATTTGAATTTTGCGACGAACATCCTTGTCACTTTTATATGGGAGTCCCCCCCGGGAGCCGTGCCTGGATGCATATAAAGGGGCTATAAGACTGTTAAACGTAAATTTTCGTTTCCCAAAGAGTTTCAACAATTTCTTGTTCAGACGCCAGACTTTCCCTTAATGGGGAAATTAAATAAAAAGTCATGTTTAAATCAACGGACCAACATTTTAGTCAACATTTCGTGTGTTATGCAATTTCAATGTGTGAATCCCCAGGTAAAAGCTGTTCTTTCGATCGGAGCTCAGGGTCGGGATTCGTCAAAATGTAAGCACATGATGCAGGATATTTTTTGCCTTTATGTTGGGAATTCGGGAAATCATACGTTTGAGCGGTGAATGCGAATCACCCAGGGCAGGGGCGCGTTAATTGTGCCTTGCTAGATTGTTTATTTCATTGTTTTTGGTAACAAAAGAGGAATTCGGGATTTTCGGGGATCACGATCCCCTCTAGATTGATAGCTTGCATGAATAATCATTGCTAAATATCGCGATGTTAAGATTGTGATACGACAACAAAAATAGAATGTGCATGGAATAAGTTGATTTTAAAAAACATTTTGCAAGGTGCCATGAATAAAACTATCTGTCGCTACTAATTATAAATGAATTTTTTTCATACCAACAGGAAAAGCTGGCCTTTGGCCTACCGGCCAATATGGCCTTCCTATGCCTAAGGCTGGATGTCCGAATAACTGGTTTGATGGCCGACGATTTCGCGATGTCGACAGCGGTAATCTCATTGACCGTAAGATATACGACTCCCTTCATCTGGCTGGCTGGATCAGCAAGGAAGGTATATAATTAATTCTCCTTTCAAAAGTAGGTTGAGTTTGATCGTCCGGGTTAACGTAGTCCTGAATAGGACTGTTATTGTTGACAGTGACTGACGTTTCGACAACCTGTGCGGTAGTCATCTTCAGAGTCAAAGTGAGTTGTATCACGTCAGTAGATGGTATTATATACTCTGGTTATTGATCTGATTGGTCAATAAAGTCAAGATGTTATTGGTCGACTGTCAGTGAAGCCGCGATGTTATTGGCTATGAAGACTCGTAATCAGTAATTGGCGCGTTTCGATCCGTCTATTGTCACAGTTAAGCAGTCGTCTATTGTTAGTCAAATTGTCAGTTCTCCAGTCGATCTCTCGTAGTTAGTTTCGCTTCATCCCGTCAATAAGTCGTTTGTACGGCGCTGGTAACTGTTGGCTACGATTCAGTGGCGTCTGTTCTAAGTTAGTGAACCAGCTTTCCAAAGTAAGACGTTGATGGTAGTCTGTAGAATACGTTATACATGTCGCAGAGTCCCAGTCAATTTGATGTTTCGTCTGTAAATGATGCTCAGCAATGTGATTGTTGACGTCACCATTCCTCGTTGCTCGTTTGTGTTCGGTCAGTCGCGTGCTAAGGTTTCTGCCGGTTTCACCAATGTAAGAAGCCTGGCAGTCGCAGCATTTGATCTTGTATACTGCTCCCTGTCTGTCCTCCGGTTTGTCTTTGTCCTTGACATTAGTAAGCAGGCGTCGTAAAGTGGTTATGGGTTTGTGTGCAACACGTATATTGTAAGGTTGTAATATACGTGCAATAGTTTCAGAGGTACCTCTGATGTACGGTACAGTAGCTGTCGTAACAGGGCCAGAGTTGACGTTCGTCTGAGTGTCAGTGTTGCTGTGGGTGTTCCGTCTAACAAAGTCCGTGTTGTAATTGTTCTTACTAAAAACGTTGTAAAGATAATCAGTCTCGTCTTGTAGGCTGTTAGGTGAATCGCAAACTAGTTGCGCTCGCCTCGTCAAAGTCCGGATAGTAGTAGCCTTGTGAGAGGTCGGGTTGTACGAAGACTGGTCTAGTAATCGGTCGGTATGTGTCGGTTTTCTGTAAACAGTCGTTTGTAGTTTGTTGTTGTTGCGAGTGACCAAGCAGTCTAGGAAAGGTATCTTACCATTTTCTTCGATCTCCTTGGTGAACTGTATGTCCGCGTTCTGTCTGTTAAGGTGTTCGTGGAAATCGTCGATTCCGTCTTTGTGTACGGCGGTGAATGTGTCGTCAACGTAACGTAACCAGATAGGTATAGTTCGCGTGTAGGTAGCTAGGGCTTGTTCCTCGATGTTTTGCATGACAATTTCTGCTACAACAACAGAAACTGGAGAGCCCATAGCTGTACCGTGTAACTGTTTGTAGTGTTTCCCGTTGTACTGAAAATACGTCGAAGTTAAACAGAGGTTTAGTAGGTCCATGATGTCGTCTGTAGGTAGTGGTAGTTCAGCAGTAGAGTTCTTAATAGCGTTCTCAGTACAGTCTAGAGCCAATTGAAGTGGAATACTGGTGAACAGTGATTTCACGTCAAAGGACACTAGTTTGTGGTCGTCCGGTATCTGTATCGTCTTAATGGCGTCAATAAAGTTCTCAGTAGACTGTAGTTTATGTCTAGATTCCTCCGTCAGTGGTTTCAGTACGTTAGTTAAGTATTTAGACAGTTGGTAGGTCGGGGACCCACAGAAAGAAACTATGGGCCGCATAGGTATGTTCGGTTTATGTAGTTTTGGTAGTCCATACAGCTTGGGTGGCTGCGGAACACTACACCTCAGTCTGTTGTAGCGTCGAAAGTCGATCTTGTCGGTTTTCTTCAGTGTAAGCAGTTTGTTGTTAAGTTTGCGTTGCAGTGCGGGTGTCGGGTCTCGTTTGAGTACTTCGTAGGTCTGTTTGTCGTTAACAAGCGAGTCCATTTTGTCGTTGTAGCTTGTCTTTTCCATAACAACAGTCACTCGTCCTTTGTCTGCGGGCAGTATGACTATGTTCTGGTCTGTTTTCAGTCGTTTAAGAGCTCTCTGTTCGTCAGTAGTCAAGTTACTACCCCCATCCCAGGAGATAGAAGAGTTTATAATTAGTCCTTTTATTCCTTATTACCAATTCCACTTCATACGGACCAGCTAGTTTTTCGTAGCTTGTTTGTTATACAGTGGAACCTCGATAGTAACGAACCTCTATATAACGACGTCGTCAGTTTAACGAACGGTTTCCTTTACCCCAGTAATAGTATAATGTATGCCGAAAAAGAACCTCGATATAACGAAACCTCGTTATAGCGAACAAATTTTGCCAGTCCCTCGGTCCTTCGTTATATCGAGTTTCCATTGTAGTTTCATATCAAATAAAAACCCAGCCCTTCCTTAAATCAGGATGAGCAGGCCAGAAAAATGAAAACATATTGAATAGATAAATAATAATAGTGGAATGGATAATTAAAAAATTAAAAATAAAACGGCATGGTTTTTTCTTTGCTGTGACTTTCGATGGAGGGAGAGGAAGGTGAATTTCTCTGAAACAAACTTGGACAATTTTTTTCCAAAGGTATTGAACAAGATTTCTGTATTAAGACAAGCAAAGATGTATCTTATACCTGGCCAGAAGGAAAATATTGCATTTTAAAGCACGATGTCTGTCCTTATGGACTATCCGGTGGGTAAGTAACCTTTGTTGTTGACATTTTAATTCTCCACTTATCGCGGTTACATAATAGTTATTCGGTCGGGTATGCATCTGAGAATATCAAAAATATATAATAATGACCTAGTTAATTAAAATCACAAACATGAAAACGTTGGCATTAACTTTTAATAGTATACAACTATCCCCCGAAGTGGAGGTGAATAGTGGTTACTGGCACCGAGACGCGAAGCGTCGAGGTATGTATCTAGCGCTGTTCACCGACCTTGAGGCGGTAGTTGTTTTTTTTTTTAAGTTAGTATTTACTAAATCAGTTGGATTAAACTGAAAAAAAGGAACTTTTTCTAAACTAAAAACGTCACTTAGTAGGAATACAAGCATTTCGGGGATTTCGTCAAGTGCATTTTACGATTTTGTTGCAAATTCAGCATGAAAATAATTTTCTACCTACCATTCTGAACACCGACAAGCCAAAGTTCGTCGCTTTCTTGGCATTTGTTTGTACGACTGCCTCATTTATCGCACAAATTTCGTCTTCCAAAAATGTCTCGAAACGAGACGCCATCTTAGCTCTGGTCGCAAAACATTGAATAGCCAAGTATATTCCTAGTTAAGGGAGCCAATCAAAACGCGCGAAAATTGCTATTCACTGACGTGGTAAATACTAAGAAAGACTATCCCTTATTAAGATGCACTGTCCAGTAAACAATTTTTAGTTCACTCATATTCCTTTATATATTTACAGGTCGGTTAGCTGGCTTCCAGTGCGTTCCAAGTTTCAAGACGCAACTGTGAATGGAAAACAATTGAAAAACGTAACGATAAGCTATTGTTGTAGCTCCAAAGGTAAGGCACGTTTAAGTCCCTCACGAAAAATCACCTTTTTGATGTATGAAAAAGTAATAGAAAAAACAACTTCTCTTTTATTTATTTACTAGGTGACACTAGCCATTCCATGACATTGCCACTTGAGAAACCTTTCTATTTGTACTCTCTCAACGGCGCAAGGTGTCAGATCGTCAAAGGAGCAACATTGAAGGAGGAGAGCGTAAATTTCGATAAAAAAGATAGAAGATATCATATAACCATTCAGGGGGAAACTCCATTTAGCCCGGTGAAGGATGGTTCCCAGATGAAGTTAACCTATTGTTACTATACTCCTGGTAAGGTTTTACCCTTTTCAATTTCGCCTTACCGAGAACCAGTTTAAAACAAATTAATTTAAAGCAAAACATCCCCATCAAAGATCCAACTTCCATCTTCAAAGATAACACGTATCTTTTAGAGTGGACCTTGATCTCCCAGTGCTTTCTGCTTCCTATCCGATGATAAGACTGAAGTGGCCTCTTCAAAGTGCAAGCCCGGCCTCCTGATATGGAATCCTACCATTCGCTCAAAAACAACGTACCTTCTTTAGTCGACCTTGCCAGCTAATTCCAAACAAGGAATTAGACTAGGCTGCAGAAGCATCCGGAACGATGGCGAATTGTTAACAGGTCTTCACCGCCGGCCGCCTAGGGGTTTATTTTTTTAGCCTTCATTCCTCCCGGAACACGCATAATGCAGCGAGACCATTTAATCTTTGGCTTGGGATCCTGTTGATGGGCATCCGGCCATCCGATGGCTTGTCCACACACCATTCTGGCAATTTTTACTGTTTCGACTTTTTTTTTAAGGATCAAAACGAGAACGTTAGGCGCTAGGTTGTTGTCACGTGACCCTACGAGTGGGTACCACATGACATAAAGGGCTTGCTGCATTGAAAAACTTTGTTGAAGCAGAGAATTGAAGCTTACGTTCTATTCAGGCCCACCTTGCCGTCTTGCAAGTAGCATAGTTTATCAGCGTTGAAACGTAAAGCCAGAGGAGACAAGAAGGTACCACGCCAAAACACTTCGTCTCAAACAGCTCATTGGCTCACATAAGACACACAGAAAATCTCGATCGTCTTCCTAAGATCTAAAAGGAGGCGGTCGTCATTAATGTACGTGGAAGGATTTACAATTCATGATCTAAAGCACTCAATTAAATTCTGAAAATGCTTGTGAGAATATAAAACTAGACTGGTTTCCTGTTTCAGTTTCAGCAACTGAGGAACGAACAAAAGACCTTGCCCAAGCATAACGCACACTCCGTGAGGGATGTTTAGCGTTTTCGTATGGACGGACGAAAACGATTCGAATATGCTACGAGGACGCGTATTTTTTGGAAAATGGAAAACGGAGGAAAAATATGTCCGTTTTCAAGAATATCCGGCGGATACGTGTGGCCACGGCCTAAAGATGACGTTTTCAGAAATCTTCGTCGGAGCCAGGATGTGTTGCGTTAAGCTGTAATAAATGATGTATTACATCATTGTTTTCGAAAACCTCCTTTGTCGTCCGTCCGCACGTAAGCGAGTGGCTGGTGTTTTCTAAATCATCATTCCGTAGAGCATTTTTGATAAAATGTGTTTCCGGTGAGCGTTTTCCGGCCACCGAATACGCGTGGTCGGTTGGCCCGCAAACCGAAGGAAAAATTCTCCGTTTTCAAAGAAAAACGGATACGTGTGTAGGAGGCCTTATTCTGTGTAGAAAATTAAAACTGTGTCAGAAATAATAGTCTTTGCGCTCGAATTCGCGAAAATGGCCCCCCGCTTAAAGTATTGTATAGTATTGCTATACATCGTACTGAGGTCAAACAAATTTTTGACACCCATTTATCATTTCAGGTTGGCATGCGCATGCACAAGACAATGCACGTAAACAAAACGCCACTACTGGTAATCTAGTCTATAACTACCGTATTCCGTGCACGTCTTCAACTGGGTTATTTAATGGGTATCTGTGTGGTCCCGCTATTCTGTGGTATCTATTTATCATGTTAAACTTTTACGAAACGTTTTCTTCCGTTTCAGGCGGATCTTTAACAATTCCAGCGAGTCAAGAAGTTGAGAAAACTCTTTTTACAGGAGTAAGTACAGTTCGTAAAATCTCACACTATAGACATTTTCCAGGTTATTCTGAATAAACAATCAAGTCAAGGCTTGGGTTTGTTATAATCCGATGGAATTGCACAGCCAAGTTAATGATTTTTATGACTAGCAGTTGAAAATTTTCATTCTTACCCCTTACGGCAAGAATTTTGGCTTTTCACGGCTATACACGGTTTAGCCTGTGTACCAAGAGCGTCAAACAAGGAAGAGGGGATTCGAGCGCGCGAGGATGGAGACTAATCCCCTTCCCCTTGCTGGGAATTTGCTACCTGCGGCATCCCCTTAGCCTTGTGTTGAAGCCTCGTCAGGGAGGGGGATCGGATGGACGATCATGTGCCGCGGCAAAAACGCTTACACGCAGGCTATAAATGGCTGAAACAATTGAAACTCTCAGTTAGGGATTCAAGTCTAAAGTTCAAGAAAGTGATAATAACTTCACGATCATTTGCTTTCTCCCCAGACTCAACTTGACAACAAGACCCAGTCCTCTGGCCTGGCAGTTGCTATCGGCATTGGTGTCGCATGCGCAATGATTGGTACCGCATCTATTGCCTTGGTAACAAAGAGGCTTATACGAAAAAAGAGCGATGAAGATGATGACGACGATGAACCAAAACCTGACGATCCTTAGAGTGTATTAAAACTGATTTTGATCCTGAGAAAAAGTTTTATTAACCCTTTCACTGCTAAATGTGGCCAAAGGCGAAATTCAACAAAAATTTCCAAATTTTATTTTGTAAAATGTTTAAAAACAGACAGCACTAGATGTGAAAGTACAGGCAGAGAGGTTTCATTTGAATGGTCACTCCACAGGATTTCGTCCACATTCAACTCAAAATGGTAGAGTCACCTTACAAAACTCCATCATTCGCTCTGGCAGTGAAAGGGTTAACAATCCTGAACTTTAAAATATGTGTCTCCCAAAACATTTCTGAAGTTTTGGCCGTCCAAAGACAACTGCTTTTTCCCCTTGAGAAAGCCCCGGAGACTAAGAAAGAGTAAAGGATCAAAGGAAGGCTGATGACGTTATGTGACGTCAAATGATTTGCTCAGCCTTTCGCTTCTGATGGAAAATTCTTGTGGAATTAAGCGATGTATTTGACTGTAAGAAAGGTATAATGAAGCAAATGATCAAGATTGTGAAGATGATTGGGGAGTTGTCGCCAACTACAATCCTTCGCATTTGCCGCCATCTTGTTAAATATTCTGACTAAATTCTTGCTAATTGTTATACGTCAAACTTGTAATTTTTGGAGGGAAATTTTCTGGCTTTGAAGAAGAAAGAGAGGTTTTGCTAGATTTTTTCCGATTTTAAAGTTCAGATGGATATTCAGTACACATATCAAAGAGTTGAAAAGGACCAAAAAACAAAAATTTCGTGTGCGGGAAGACGAAACAGGAGATAATAATAAAATTTCGTCCGAGGAATTGCATAAAGGTGAAGGAAGCGGGAGGTTTTTTTTCCGAGGCCCAATTTATCAAACATTTAATAAATTACGTTAATTTGTAACGTTTACATCAGCAATTTAATGGTTGCATTAATTACAGAATTTGCTATTATGCGTTGGTGGAGATTAAATAGATGAATATCTGAAAACTATTAATCGTTTAGGAACGCTGGAATAATTATTCAAGCTATGAATTTTTTTCGCATGATTTTTATTAGGTTTCTAAGAAACTATGATGGCTCCTTCTAAACTTTGTTCTAAAAGCGTTTTAAGTTTTGCGGGAGCCGTTCCCTGTAAACTTGAAGTTTACAGTCATTTGGTTTCTTTTTGTTTTAATAAAAGTCAGTTCTTCTTCATCACAGAGTAGTTGTTGTAAAAATTGATGCCAGTTTTTAATCGTCTTGTCTACGGGGAACGGGAAGCGGGAAACGAGCTCGGGAAAAGAGAAAAAAATGAAAAATGGGAACAACATCTAACTTGTTCTTTAACGCTATCAGTAAAATCATTTCCAATTCTTTACTTTAGTTTGTTCTCATTTTTTATTTTTCTGTTCCCGTTTTATGCAAAATAATTTCTAGTTTTCGATTTGCTTACTGGGTCAGTCTGAACTATTTTGGACTATCCGTTTAGAATTAGTTTATTATATTTTTTTAAGGAACTCATTTTCAGAGATAGTAAGCTCTCTTGACTTTAAATGATGTAAAAAAATAGCATTACAGTAAATACTGCGATGACAACAATTAACTATCGCTCATTTCCCGTATCAGTTAAACCGACATACAATCTGCCGCGAAGACCCTGTTGTATGACGTACTTTCATATTAGTTGTCATGGTAAACGTTAAGGAAGTGAAAAGTGTACTACATGCATTGATTAAATTATCATTTATTCTGAGAAAAAAAGGTGTCTCTTCTCTAAATTGTCTAAGGACCTTTTCATTTCGCGGTGCTTGTCATCAACTAGTTTAATTTAATGACGCAAGACCGCCTGTATAACGTAGGCTATCGACTAAGGCCGCAACAATTTTAAGTGCGTTCTTTTTCGTTGACTTCGGCCAGACAATGGTTTGACGTATCCTTGGTTTAAACAAACTTACAGAGGATTGTTATAGATGTCAAATCCTAGACATCCTTCTAAAAGTGCAATTCAAGTGTCTTGCCTTATAATTAAATGAGATAACAATGGAGCAAATGGTCTCCATGGTTACAAGACAGTCAAAATGAATAAAGAGCTAATTAGAAAACGGACTACAGTATAGTTGAGATCCTTTTAAATTATTTTTCGTTCGAATTAGCGTCCAGCTGTGCTCTTTAATATTCGTTATGATCTCTGCTTGCATGCCACTTAAAATAAAAAAAATGGAAAATCAAATAAAAACTACATGGTGTATAAATAAGTGAAAGAAATTCGCTTACGATACGCTTTATTTCAAATAATACTCGACCAATGCGCCGTCTCGCCATTAGGGTAATAAAATTTCTCTTAACTGTCTAGCTGACGTAATAGACATTTCCCTTGATGGAGATGAACTAAAAATTCTTCAGTATTCGGCAGTTCTGGTTGCTATTATCAAAACATTCTGTTGATGCTACCGGGACCTTGATCTTTCATGGGATTACCTGTAAGTTTTAGTAATCTACGGTAGTCGTTAATTATCTCCTAAATGAAATTTGTATCT
The DNA here is from genome assembly GCA_038088405.1 of Porites divaricata. Taxonomy (NCBI): domain Eukaryota; kingdom Metazoa; phylum Cnidaria; class Anthozoa; order Scleractinia; family Poritidae; genus Porites; species Porites divaricata. The sequence continues at coordinate 13,878,244 of JBBMOI010000002.1, forward strand.
CAAATTTGCATGTTACTGAGGTCATATAATCTCTTTTGAAGATTTTCTATAAGTATATTTTGTAACATTTTACAACTTTTATCTTTCCTTTGAACATTGTTCTTGGAGTCTATTTTTTTGGGAAATGGTTGATTATAATCTCAAAAAAAATTTTAAGAAGTGTTTGTTGTTTCGGTAATGAGGTCGCCCTCCAGATCGCACAAATTTATTTGTTTTTTTTTTTCGTTGTTTACAATATATAATACTAATAACGCTAACATAAGGTAATATTGATCAGCACCGCACCATTTTATAATCTTATAGGTGGAATCGTAATTGCAGAACAAATGATGTTTCTAGGAAATTTAGTTCCAATTCAAATACACACTCAGATTTCGTCCCTCGATGCTTCTAGAAATAATAAAATAGGTTTGAATTATTATGTGGTATTTTTTGACGACTATCGTTCATTTTCATCACCAATTTCTTTCAATTATTTTATATACGTTGTAGCTCTTAGATTTTGAAAAGAAGATCATTTTAATCTCATGAATACCAGGTGTTTGGTATAATTCATGTATTCTAGGTTTATTTATCATCACGAAGATATGCCATTTATTTCTCGTTTATATTCTTTTCATTATATCTATCTTCTATGTTTCCGATGGTTGCCCTCCAGACCAAGTTCGTCTCCTTTTTTCTGATAAGAGGGAAATCCTTTGACTGGAGATAGAATATCTTACGTTTATCCCGATTCGTTCTTCTCCCTTACAACCCAGGCAAAAAATGGTTCTTAAATTAGAAATAAATCCCCGCCGAAACTGCGAATTAAAAGCATAATAAACAAAAGCATTCATGGCACAGTTTGACTGAGCCAGAAATTTCGCGATGATGCGAAATGTCTCGGCTTTGCATTTCGCTATACTTTGTGTGATCAGAAGCAATGCGAGAATGACCAACGGTGAAAAACATAAAAAGAAGATCATCACAATAGTAACAGCCATTCTGAGGACGTTCTTATTTTGTCTTGCACGCCTGTTTTGCTGTTTCTGGGTGATGGAGTTTCTGGCTCCGGGCGGCAATTTCTGGCGAAATAATTTGTAAACAATCCCCGCATACAAAATTATGATTGTAATCAACGGGACTCCAAACACCAAACTAAGAATTAAAACAAAGTAGATAAATTTGCTTTTAGATGACATGGTCCACCTCTGAACGCAATACAAATCTCCGTGGGTCATGTGCAGTTGAAACACTTGAAGATAAGGTGCATGGAGGCCCATTGCTATGAACCATATCAGGGGAATGACATATCTGATCTTTGACTTCATTGCCGCAGCCTTTAATGGAAACTTCACGGCGTAAAACCTTTCCGCTGTTATAGCAAGAAGACTCTGTACGGAAACCGCAGTGGACACGTCTTGTAGAAAATAGGCGAGTTTGCACAGCACAAGACCCCCTGTCCCCTCAATCAACCACCTCTCCTTGCCCACCAGTACCTCAACAATCATCCTGGGTACCGCGAAAAATGGTAGAAGAAGATCTGACGCGGCCATGTTGACGATGAGGTAGTTGGATGTGGTCCACATACGAGGGTTCCGGTACACTACCAGAATGATCATAGAGTTTCCAAACAACGAGAGTAGAAGTACTATACAGTAGGCCGTTGTTTGAACACTTTTTAATGTCGTTTCGTCACCAATCGACGAGCACGAATCACTTTTGGTGGCTAAGGTGGTGGTAGATGAATTTCCTGAAGACGAGTTAGCCAAAAACATTGCGTGTTTCTCCCCTTGTTGCAATGGTCAAGCGGACAACTTGAATAATTTCGTACCCTTTCCTTTCTAGTCAGAACTACAACAGGTCGACAGGCAAATTGTTCAATTTAGGGTTAAGAAAAGTCACAGATAAACGCAGGTATTAATCGCCCATGAAAGAGTCAATCAGTGACTGATGCGTCAGGTCTTGAGGCCAAGAACCAAATCAGTGGTTTGACACCCTCATCGAATATATAATCCATATTAACAGTTAAGAAATTTGCATTTCTCTCAATCCTCATTAAAACGCTTAGTAGGAACAATTAATTAGTAATCCTAGAAAGCACCTTTTAATCTTCTCACGAATGAAAGGTTCGAAATAAGATTTGCCTTTTGATGGATCCTGATGAAATACACACACAATTAACAAAGAAAGCATTATCTCGCCTTGGCTACTCTAGTAATAAAACAGGAAACTCCTAAATCATAGTAGCCATCAAAAGCATGTTTCTTGTGTTTTCATTTTTCATCTCCAAAATAAACTCTTCTAAGGGCTTGCACTTAAGCAGCTTCGTCATCATCACTTTTTTCCGTATAGAGAATTAGGAATAAATCATTAATAGTATGGTATTAAATAAATGTCTTCACTGTTCAAAGTAAGTCTTATACATTTCATGAAAACAAGCAAGTAACACGCAATACTTGTGACATTTTGATTTTGAACATTTTACTTTTCAACACTGCAAACTCCTATCCACTGTCTATCTACCTACATGAAACGTTTGTCCATAAACTTCACAATTTTGTGTTATAGGGCTTCTAAAACAATGTTATTGCTTTTTTTATTAAAAAATAAGAGATTATAAATCGTCGTTTACAAAGGCAAGAATTAGGGTTTCCCATAACTAAAAAAAAGCTTTAAGCGAACTTTGGATGAATTTTCCAGGAAGCTGAATTATCTAAGAAGCTTTGAAAATTTCGCCTCTGCGTACAGTTTTCCTGTTCAATTTGAAATCTAGAAAACTCACGTTTGACAGAGTAAAAATAGCCTTTTTTAACAGATTGCAAAACCAATTAAACTGAAAATTATGTTTACAAAATATATTTTAAAAGAGTTTTCTGCTAAAAGTAATCACCGACCATATGATAAAAACAGGGCTCACAAGGCCTTAACTATTGGGTATCATTTATTTTATCGTTTGGTTTGAATGCAATTTGTCAAATGTAAAAGCACTAAAAGTAATGTTATTGACATTCTTGGTAAAAAGGCAATTTATTTAATCACCAATGATCCACAGAGAACAACCCAACACCCCGGGCTGTTTTCTATTGGTTCTAAGACCGCTAGGGAACCTATTTTGGTTTTATCTATTGGTCATTTTTAGTGGCTATATGTGTTCTAATGGTCAGCTTGAAATTTCTTTGCAAATTGGCGTTAACTTTTGATTAAAATTTTATAAAATATTTAATAGTTTATTGAAGGTTCTATGTGGCTAGTTGCCGCATGCTATTATGATAAACGAAATTATTTTCACAGTATAATTTCATAAAATGATCATGTATTTATCAGTTTCTGAATTAACCGGTTCCAGAATGTCGCTACAGTTAGTCTATTCATTAGAGATTGATAATTACTTTTTATCTTCTTGCTTTGTAAGAATTTCGCACACAGTGATTGCCAACGAGGCAACCGAGCTAAGAAGCGAGGTTGACTCGGCGGTAGAATTATAACGCCGCGCAATGTAGGCAAAAACTCTCAAATTCTGTGTAACCCTCTAAAATTTGCATTTTTGACCATATTTGGGTGTAAGATCCCACATTTGGGTAGTGACGTCATGGTCTTGTATTTACAACTCGTGGTCCGAAATTGGGTGATTCACTGTGGAGCTGTTCGTTGTCTGGTCAAGAGCACCTAACAGGTGAGCAAGCTTTTAAATTAATAGATTTCTAGTTTGAAAGGGCAATTAGTGCTCTGGTTTGCTTTATAAATTGCGTTTAAAGCAACAGCTCTAAAAAAATAGGGTTTTACGCTCAAATTTTTGTCAGAACCAGCTTGTTCTTTGCAGCTCGATTTACATTGAGGTAGCGTGTTCGCTTCTCGACTCAGAACCAGGGTTTTCAGTGTTCTCTTTTCCTTTATGAATCAAATTTTTAGCGGTAGTTGATCAAGGCATAGGGTTATATTCTCAAAACTTTTATCAGAACCAGCGTGATTTACATTGAGCCAGTCCTCACCTCCCGTGAGGAATGCAACGTATTTGGGGACCTTTTATTTTAGAATTTATTAGAGAGATTTTGTCAACCAGCATGTTTTTTTGCCACTCGATTTACATTGAGATAGCCCAAAACTCCCGTGAGGAATGCAACGAATTTGCGGACCTTTTGTTTTGAAGACTGTCATTGTGCCTTTCAAGAGACTCTTTGTCCTGTGACACTCGCTCATTAGATCTTTGTATTTTATTCAAGTTTATATTTTTATACCTCTGATACATTCCGCCCCATTCTTGCCCTTTTCACACATTTTACTTTGCACCAATTTTTTCTTACGCATATTACCACGCGAAACATTTTAACATTTCTTATCCCTGATGACGCTGTTGCTCGGGATTTAATTATTGTTTATAATATCAGCAGTCAAAGGCCTCATTTGAACTATCTTCTTCTTTCTAACGTTTATAGTTTTGATACAATTAAATTTTCCATGAAACATAAGTATAACTTGCACATGTATTTACCAACAAAGCTTCAAGCCATGTTGTTATTGGTTAATAATTAAAAAGTGAAAGCCTACAATGTGCCAAAGTTGTTGTTTTGAAGTTGGGTGGCACCCTTTTCTATAGTGGAATCCATTTTAAACCTCTAAAATTATGAAAAAAAATTTCGCGAAGATCTGAATACATTTCACAAAAGATAAACGAATTCGCCTCGTTGGCACTTGCCGGAAGGTACCCCTAGTATAGTTTGACAAGGGAGTTTTCTACAAATCATAGCGTAATGTCTCAGTAATGTTTGCCCTCTGAACTGACTTAACTTCTGTTAGTAAACCTTTGTAAGGATTTAATTACGTCTCAGTTGTTTTTTCTTTTTATATTAATTTTAACTGCTTTTAGCCCGAGTCACTTCTAAGATGCTTGTCTGTATACTCCGTCTGCGAGCGATGATGCGAGTCTGACGTCACATGCCTCTGCCGGATCACGGCCACTTTTTGAATCGAGTAATGGCGGCAAGGCAAACCTGAGCTTTACATTTAAATAAGTAGTCTTATCATCGGAATTTTGACTTGAAATTTGGGCAAGGTAAGTATTTATTTCTTGTACTTTCGAAAGCTGAAAAGAATAGGACACCCAAAGTTTTGATCATGGTAGCACTTTAACCTTTTATGTCCAAAGAGTGATTAGTGTCAAAATTCGTCTTCAGATATCACTGCTTTATAGAACAGATTAGTGATGAGAATTAAGGACATGATCACAGAAGATGAATCTAATCGACACTTCAGCAAGTTCTACCCACTAATTCTTTAGAAAACACGGGGGGAACAACAAACGAGAATTTGAATTCTGATCTTAATTAAGGCTTAAAGGATTTGAGGTACAGAGACGCGGCCTTCAAACATTTTTACATCTTCTTATAACGCAATGAAGAATGGGCAACTGTACTCTTTACTTTTCGAAATAAAAGATGGTCGATAAGGTATGCTGTGGTCTTATCCAGGCCTTAGGAAACCGCGGAATTGTGACCACCTCAACTTGCGAACCAATCTCCTTCACTGTGTCACGGTAAGGGCTTATTCTTATACGCATCTCTGAAAGTGAACTCATTAGAAAAGGGTCTTTACAGAGATGAAATAAATAGAGGAAGAGCGCCTTTTAAGCGGACTCTCTCTGGTTTCACTATAGGTAGACGAATTCTTTGGTGAACAGCTTTTTCTCCTTGGGAAGAGTTGGCAGTGAGCTGGCAGGGAAAGAGCTACCTTTTGTTTGTTTAGTTTTCGTTTAGTTCCCGAACTTCCTGTGCTGAGCTGTCACTTTAAAGCCTTCTTCCCAGTCATCCTCGGCGATTTCGGATGTGACGTCACCTGTCAAGCTTGTTGGGAAAATACGGTTCAAAGCCTCCACTGGTCACTTGGATAGCGCGAACTGGCCTGGGAACGAGGCTGGTCACTTTCTACCTTATAGCTCTCCATCCATCTGGATGCTCTACATAAGCAAAGTTACACATGATGAGTAATGGGTAGTTAAAATGTTGAAAAAACAAATGCTGGTCTGCAAGCCGTTTTTATATCAGACTGCTGTTATATTTCCCTTACAAAACATGATGACTTTGTATCAAATTGTAAAAAGTTAGAAAAATTCACGTAATAGATTGGTTGTTCAGGACCACAGCAGCAACAAAGTACGTTAAAATGTTAAACTTGATATAGCTTGTCGGGATGTAGCGCACGCGGCAACAATTAACGAAAATGTCGACTTTTCCTGGAGAGAAAAACCGGAAGTTAATCTTTTCTTTCTCAATGGGTGATCTGACCCTATAACGTCGAACAAAAAAACCTCAGTCTTCCTTGGGACACTTCCATTGAGGGGACGCAAAATCAGGACCCAAAAAAAGTTCTCATAATCTTTGTATTTGTTAACTCTATTGAAGGGACACCTCTAATATTAAGAGAAAGGGACACTTTCAAGTTCTGGGTCTCGAAATCCGGTTTTACCTGCATTTAGGAGACATCTTAGACCTCAAAAAGTGACTGACCACAAAAGTCGTTGGTAAGTCTTAGTGTTCACTAGTCACAATGGCTACAGCTTTCAAGACATGAACTGTCTCACTCATTAAATCATGCATCAATGCACTACACTTGTGGGAATTAAACACGCAATATCGCAGAGATAAGTTAACCATGATTTTTCATACATTATCTTGCCTCATGAAGTAATGACTACAGCAGATTCCGGGGCGGAAAAAAAAGAATCCTCCACTAACGGCCTCTTCTCTACAACAGCCACTTTTATTGGCGGACGGTCCTTACATTGACCCTTTTTTAAACCTCTCTACAACCGCCGACCGGCTAGCTCATTTTGTAGAGCGCCGGACTGCTTTGCGGGAGGTCTTGGGTACGAGCCCCAGACCGGACCAACACTCGGGGTCTTAAAATAACTGCGGATAACATGCTGCCTTTGCAATGACATCTGCAAATGGTTAGATGTTCTAGTCTTCTCGGATAAGGACGATAAATCGTAGTCCCCATCTCCCGCATCTTTAGTGTTATATAGTCAGCAGGGGACGTTAAAGAACCCACGCCGGCTTGTCGTAAAGAGTAGGGCACGGAGTTCCCGGTGTAGTGGTCTGACCTTGTTTCACGGGTTGGTGCTTCTCATAGGGTTAACCTCATTGCACCTTTCCCCGCTTGGACAGATTTGCCCAAGCAAAATGAGTATAGTACAACGGCCACTTTCTTCTGTCCCAAATTAAAGGTGGCCGTTGTGGAGAGGTTATACCTTATAAAGAAACTGAGGAGTTGTTAAAGCGCTACTTTCAAATTCAGAATCAGTAAGAGTAGATAAAGGGTATGGAAGGCAATTACAGTGTCAGGCACTGTTTCCAAAGTACTCCCTCTCAAAATATCATTAGGAATTTTAAAACGCCATGTTCTTTGAGAAGAAGCACCCAACCGGAGGTTTAGTTCTGAAATTCTTGTGATAAATACTTTCAAGTACTGTCATTAGATATCCCTCGCCTTGTTTGTTACCAAAAATAACCACACTGAGGTAGGCTTTTTGAAGCAGCTTTGGTTGCCATGGAAACTTGTCGCCTTCTTTTGTAAGAAAAGCAAAAACAACAAATGTCAATTTAACCGTGTCTTTTATTTAATAAACATTTTTACACTGCTTACAAGCATATTATTTATATTTATATACAATTGGCCGTAAAGATAGCTTTTAATTACAGACCTACTTGCCTGCACTAGCTTATCGTTCCACAATTATCGAAAGGCAGAGGTTTTAACAATCGTTGTAGGATCAACTAGTGTAACTGCTTGTTTTAAACAAATTACGTGGAAAACCAGCTTTTGTTGACTTTTATAATGTTTGGCCTGACCAACAACAAAACGAGTTTGCACCTGATATGAGCACCATTTCCGGTTCTACATCTAGGTAGCTGGTGAGATTGCAGTTTTAAACGTTGTTTTATAAGAACGATGCTCTTTGTAGTCGCTTCCATGACAACCAAGGCCTTAAATTTCCTCAAAAAAAGTGTTTTTTTTTCAACACTTTATGACGTGCAATTTAACTCCTGCAAAAAGGGGATGGGCACCTCAAAGAGTATTCTTAAATACTGCCTAAAAGATTTTGACCTCGACTTTGACAAAGTTTGGTAGCTGTCGGGTTTTATGGTAACGACAGTATGGCGACATCATTGATGTAACTACGTACATTTTAAACAAAATGAAAGTTTGGGCGCCCTTTCTTGGGGAAAAAGGTATAAAACAGTACTATCTTGCAAAAGGTCCAATCAAGGCATATTTTATACCACAATCCTGAAAGACGTTGTCCATCCCCTTTATTTTCATAAATTTGAATTTTTTAAATGATGGACATCTTCAATAAAGTCAGAGGTCACCGCAGCAGCCAAATGCGTATAAAAGATTTCCCTTATATCATTTTGTAAAGCTAGTTTTGGCTATCTGTTGATACCTTCATCTTTTTAGTTTTCTATATGAGTTTTTTTTACAAAAATCAATGGTTTTGTCAGTTTACTCTTAGAAGCTATGGCCACTTCAATGATGTCACAGTTCGCAGCAACGCCAAATTGAAATATATATTGTTTCGTTTTTTTTCTCTACTGTAGCGTTAATCTTCTAAGTATCATAACCGCAAAGCATAAAGGAAGGGAAGCTTCCAGTCCACAGTTACACTAGGTTGTCTTGCTTATGATTTTATGAACAAAAAGTTTTAGTCATTATTTACTTAACTTTAAGTTATTATTTGTATAAAAAAAAATTATAGCACTTACATAATGCTTCAACTAAACGAAGTGCTGCAGTCAGCCTACCAAAGAAAACGCCATTACTATAATTTTCTAAATTCCTTCTTTGCTCAGCTCGTATCTAAACTAAGAAATAGCTGTGGTACTGTGATACTGATGGGGAAAATATTATACATTTTTTGTCATGTCTTATGCCTTATGGGTGTTCTTAGTAACTCGTAATTTGTAGATTTTTTACCCAGTATTTTTTTCGCGATAAATGCGACAGTAGCTGTTCCCACGACTGCTGCTGCCACACCACAACCGATGGCTACAGCAAGTGCTGAAATGGACTCAGCTCCTTTGGAAGGTATTTGATGAATCTGAAATGAAACCAGAGAGCCAGAGATTACCCCTTGTTATAATTATGTGTCGTACTAGTAACTAACCATGTCTACAGCTGCGGTAAAACGGACAACAAAAACCGTAAAACTTGTTTCAAAACAGGTTTGTAAGCAATGTTTGCGCGTTGACCACCCACGGGGAAACACGTCTTGGAACACATTAGGTTGCTGCAAGTTGCATGAAACTGATTTCTGATTGGATAAAACAACGCGAGCGTCACACCGTACCGGGTGCTACGTCACCTGCTGCAAAACAAATATGCGTTGGACAAGTTAAAAGCGCAACATTGTACGGTCTCTTTTTGGCATAAAGTAGACCTACTCTCTTCTTTCTACAACAACTTTTCGCAACCCTGGTTTGATTCGTTGGTTTTAAAACGCGCAACAGTTGCCCGTTTTACCGTACATTAAGTCTACATCTCAATCCATGTAGCATTTTCAGTAATTGTACAAAACTGCTTCTATAAGAAAAAAATGAAACTCTTAACATAAAATAACTGAATTGAGTGTCCCGTTCCGGCTAAAACCGAGAATCAAAGCTATAATGATGCCCAAGGTAGAGGGGGTAGGGGGAAACTGGGTTTACTTTTCCTGTGTCGGGGCAAGAGCCTTAAGCCAGTATATAGTCTCTTCGGTGATCAAGAACAATTTGTACAACTCCCAGATAAGAACAATAAGAGTAAGCGACACAAGTACACCAACCCATGGGCCTGGTCTTACGCACACAGCCATACCACCTGGGGAGACTGGTAGTCATGGACATTTCAGTGTTTCGCCCTTATTAGGGCATTGACCGTAAAGAGGTCTGACGGCTGTACTATGAAGATGAGCCCTAATGAGGGCGAACCAGCTCAGTGTCCATGGCTGCCACGGCTGCCCGGCTCATATGCCTGTGTGCGTAAGTAAGATACTGGCCTGGCCGTGGGTCGGTGTACGTGTCACTTGCTCTTATTACGTTTATCTCCCAAGTGGCCTTTTAACCGGGGAGCAGCCCTGACAGATTTTGTTTTTGTTGTTGTTGTTACCTTAATATCCATCTCTGCCTCTTGATCCAATTTTGTGAACAATACTTCACCTCCTGAAGTAGAATAAAGTCTTTTATCTGAACGAAATAAAAAAAAAAAAAAAAGAGGTATATGAAGCGGCTGGAAAAAGTCTAATTTTTTAATGATATCTGTGAAAAAGCACTTTATTCGATTGTCAAAGCATTTTAGCTTAAAGGTAGTAATTGAGGACATTTTTTATTTTCTCCCACTGGAGACGGGATCGCCATTTTACGAGGTCATCCGAGCCCCCAAAGCAGTACCTTTATTTCTCAGTTATATCATGACCCTGAGTTTTAGTCCAGCTTAGGGAATCGAGCGCAGTCAAAGGCTCTCACCAATCGAGCTAATCCTGCCACGGTTGAAAGAACTAAACTAAAGTTACGGGTGTTTCAAACGTGTTTTACTTTAGCCGTGGTGACCTTTTTGCGTGGAAAAAAAGGATCATAGCCTATTCGCTCATGACTGGGCCTCCTTTCGAAGCAGTGTTGCTGCGGTGACTGGGAAGGGGGTGCATTATATTAACTATTTCATCAAAACGCGGGGATAAAGTGAAAACTGTTAGTAAAATTTTAAGCGACCTAAAGAATCTTTTAAATCAAACATTGTACATTAATTCACTTAGATTTGATAACTTTGAAACAAAAGTTAGCAAAATCAGCTAACTGAGTATGGGAGAACCATTGCCTGCAGCATCCAACGTTAACTCTCTTGTAAGTTAGTAACTGTTTAGACGTATATTCTCACCTCCATTTGACTTGTTGCAGAACTGCCCCTCCCAACCGATTACACAATAACATTTTGTGGTATTTGAGGTATTGTCGATACATCTTCCATGTTCACAAGGTGGGTTACAGGTAACTGTAGAGAATAATTCAAAATAGGAATTTTTGTTTTCCTACCCATGATGTATTCTTACATAGGTAAAAAAGGAGTGTTGCAATTACTCATTGGGCTTGAATTTTTCAAGCAATTCAAAGTAGTTGTCTCGAACAGGAAGACCTTAGAATGATCCATCAGAAAAGTGGTTTTCTTCACTTAGGCTTCATTTGAAAATATATGTATCATTAATTTAACATTGCAAAGTATTTCCCCCAAATTTAACTGAAGTCCATCACATCATCGGGAGTAAAACAATTTGTTGACTGGCAAGTCCACAAGACCTAAATTATCGGTCAACAAAGAGATTACTTTGTAGACCATGAAATTAGAAAAGAACTTAATGTAATAAAACAGACCTCAAGGAGTTTCGAAAAGAATTGTACTCTTAAAGGCACAAACTGAACTAAAGAAAATTTCGTTGTAGACCCTTCTCTGATCTACCAGAACTGAAGGTAAAAAATCTGAGGGTTTTGGCATGCACGCGAGACAGCCAAATTTTGCCTTTTTCAAAAGTCGCATAAATAAATTTTCCGTTGGTGCAATTACCATTGATCTCTTTCTTCTGTTATAGTTTAATTACTTACGTGTTTCGTTACACAGGTGACCAAAGTATCCTTTTTCGCAAATGCAAGTGTCGTTGAATGAGCATTTTCCATAATCACCACATCCAGAGAACCCGCAAAATCCTGTTATTATTATTAATTAACAAGTGACAAGCCTGAGTTATTGATTGCTAAGGTCTTAGCTATGCTGGTCAAACCAAACCGTCTGAAGCCCCAAACTACAACCTTGTGTGTTTTGCAGGGCATTTTCTTTTTAACGCAATTGTTATACTGATTATTTTGTGGCCAAAAGAATCTTACTACTGGTAAGAAAGCGTTACCGCGTTATGATACATACTCGGAGACCTAGGGGTGGTCAGTTGGGTCGAGAAGAACTGCGGCGAAAGTTTTCAAGAATTAAGGGTAGAGAGAGCCCCTGGGATGCCACTCTTAACTAACCAGTTCCACGACTCATTCCAATGCTTGTCTCTGATTGGACACAAAAAATACTTTTGTGCCCAATAGTAGGCCTCTGCTTTGGTGATGTTCTTATAGGGAGAATTGTACCAGCGAACTCGATTGTTTGCCGTACCTGTCTGGCTCCTGCAAGAGAACTTTCTTCGAGAAGTAAAAATGAAGACCAAAAAACTAACGATATTCCATATAACCTTGTAATAGACAAACTCGATCGTCTGGTGCCTTGGATATACCCTTATGCCGCCTGTCAACAGGACAACGCTCTTTTACCTACAGAGGAGCTAAACTCTGGAACTCCTTAAATAGTAACATTAAATCTTTAAAATGCCCGAGGAATTTTAGGCCCCATTTCGCAAACGTATTATTAGGTTAATTTTTTTTTTTTTTTACATTTAGAATATTTCTGACATATTTATTGTAATTATAATTGTACTTATATTCTTAATTACCGGTAATCTAAATTTAAATCTGTATTTTTAATTGTATTGTATTGAACTGAAAAGCCCTTTTTAGGGAGCGTCAATAAAAGTATGTATGTATGTATGTATGTATGTACGTTTATTATGCATGGAGAAAAAATATTGAGAAAAAGAGCGAAATTGTTGCATGAATAATTATAAATATATGGGGTTATATGGAAATCTTACCAAACGAAAAATGCACAAACCGAAGAAATAAAGTTTGTGGACTGATCGAAGTTAAATTCGTAAACACCAGAGTACTTCTAGGTTTGTTCATAACACTCTGTAAGTTTACTCGACCAGTTTCGTTCGACTCTTTTGTGTCACTGAAAAGAAATTTTCAGCAACAAAATTTACGGGGCGAAGAATTTTCTCCTGCACGTGCCTGACAAGTATGCCGATCGCAAGTAGGCGTAACAGCCACCCACTCGATTTCCCGCGCAATTTTTTTTTTTATTGACTTTAATCGGTACGTAGAGTTATATTAAGAGAAAATCGTTATGTCTGTGTCCAAGAGTTTCTGTGTCCAGTTTTTAATTCGAAAGCTCTCCTGCACGAGCCAGACATGCATGCAGGCAAGGCGAACAGTCGAGTTTGCAGGTAAACTCCTTCGTATAAGAAGATCACAAAAGTAGCGCGATAGTTGCTGGCCTCCGATGGGGCACAGAAATATCCACCTTTTGAACTACTGAGGCCTGAACTTAGCAAATTTTGGATAAATGTATGTGGCATTGAAATCTGACCAAATTGGCTACCCGAAATAAGCATGTGTCTAGATCAGTATTCTCCGGAGACATACTAGTGCCGTTCAGTTTTTTAGCATACTGATGTAAGTGCCTATGTCAGTTTCAGAATGTAATAAATCGAACACAATTCTTGTTACACTAAGGTTAACCTATTCAATCCTAAACCAAGTTATGCGAGATGATTTTTCATTCTAAAGGTTGCATTGCCTCTTCTGGGTAAAATCTTTTGAATACTTGCTACCACTACAATGAAAACTTTATTTGGCAGAACTTTTGAAAAGCAGTATTAGGATCTTAGGATTTTCCAAACACTTAAAATTTGTTTGTTTGTTTTTGTTTTGTTTTTTCACCTGGGCCTTTTTTGGAGTGAAAGGGTTAATTTAAAACTGTAATTTCTTTTCACATTTGTTACCTGTGGTAGCCGTTTGGTTGCAATCGGGACCCTCAAATCCCCGATCACACGTGCACTTGTTTTTGGCCGTGCAAACTCCCGACGCACATGGCGAACTACACGTTTCTGGTGAAGGGAAAAAAGGGGAAGAAAGAATTCAATGACTAATTCCTTCTTAGCAAACTAAATAATTACTGATATAAACAGCCTGGACAGACCAGTCCTGAGTCATAAAGAGAATTCCTCTATATCAGTTAGGACTGTGCCAGCCAGATCAGTCTTAAATAAGAATAAATAAATAAATAAACTGAAAAAAAGGTTCGTCTATAGTGGAAAGTGTACTTCAGCTTATCCAGCTAGTTTAGAGGCACTGCTCTCTAATACTTAGAAACAAATAATTCAAGTATTACACAACAGGATTAAGAACTCCAAGTGGCAGGAGACGGCCAGTCGGTTATTACATGCGAGGCCGAGGATTTGAACTCGAAGTAGGACGACCGAGAACAAATCCAGCAAGTGGCCAGTGCGCGACTCGAACCCGGGACCGCTGGATTGCGAGTCCGACGTGCTGACCGCTAACTTGGCCGCCTTCAGCCTCTTAAATGCCAGATATTGGTTTTTGTTATCGAAAACAGTCGAAAAAAGCCAGATACATTGACTTTTTCGGTTGGCCATCTGACTTTTCGTAAGCACCTTAAGCTAACAAGAGAGTTGCATTGTACAACACCAGTAATTCCGGTAATTGTAAGACATGCAATTATTGAAACCCTTTTTAAATGGGTCAACGCAACTACAATGTAGATATTTGTTTAACTTATGGTTAGTTTGCTTTGCCCTCTTGCCTTCCCGGAAATAATCTCCGCTAAAGTAATAAATCTGTAAGAATCTAGTTGAACCCTCGTTATTAATAAACTATTTGCTAATTAACTAACCTTTATCTTTCATTCTTTTGCCGTTTCTTACGTTCATATAAACAACGGTGGGCGAAAATTTGTCATCTTCCACAGGTTCAATTTGACAAAGTTCATCTCCATAGCACTCTACAGAGTGACACTTTTTATCCACTAAAAATGCAATTTCACAGGTTTTTTCTTCGCAACATTTATCGATGCAATCTTCAACACTTTCCACCAAGCCTAAATCCTTGAGTTCGCCTGCTGTTTTCCCTCCTTTTAGAGTGTGATTTATGATTATTCTACTAGGTGTGCACTGATCTTTGTTTTCATTAGCTGCGAAGAAGAAAAGAAACAAAATAAAATTGATAAGCAAGTTTTAATTCATTCATGATAGCTGATACGCTAAGAAGTTACCCTATTTGTACTCAAGTAGGGTAATTTCAGAGAACAAAACAATCCATACCCCCCCCCCCCCCATCTTCCCTCCTTTTAAAGTTGGGGTGTTTGTTGTTTCCCACCGGTGGCTGGAACAGTGGCACAACATTGCATGGGGGGAGAGGGGGGGGGGGGAAGTGAAGGAGGGAAAGCTTTTATTAACCTCTCCTTTTGAAATCGGTAAAGCTACAGAAACGCCCTTCAGGGTAAAGTGTCTCGACTAATTTTGTCGCCATTTGTAGACTCTCCAGGACATGTTGTTTGCAAGGAAAAAGCTGTGTTTGCACCTATATAGCGTTTTGGGTCAAGAATGTGCAGAAAGCAATTTATTGGTCCGATGTTTGAGAAATTTAAAGATACGATAGAGGGACTTTTCTGTTAGGCTTTTTTCTTTTGCTTATGTTTTCAATTTCTTACAACTTTTTGGGCTCCTCCTGGCTTCCACCGGTAGGAAAACTGTGCAGAACAGTTTTGTGCATGCTATTCTTTGTGTAGTTCTAGACTATCAACTAAAACTTTTAAAGAACCGATGACGTCACAGGAGGTACCAGGACCCTGGCGTTATCAGGCTTGAATAGGTTCTGAATCAGGAACCTAATCTTAGCCCATAAACTAAATATCTAAATCTTTGCGCGAGTTAGGTACTAGGACTTAGTGTAGTAGAAAGGTTCAGTTTGTCAGTTTGGAAGGTTACACTGATCAACGTCCAGCAATAAATAAGCAAGTTAAAATAAAAGTATGAAATTGTTATCTTACTATATCTTGACATCCCCTGCGTTTTCTTAAACTGTTCTACATCATCTCCCTTTCCTCCACCACGGACCACATGAGAAATCCTTACGCTCCTATTAGCCGCAATGGAAGGCACGGCTGGAATACTCTCACAAAGCTTTTCATTAAAACAGCTCACTGAATAGCACACATGACCTGGCATAAATGCTACGTCACATTTTTCATCTTGACAACAAGCGTCTACACACGTCTGCATGTCTCTCAAGTAACCAAGCTTTGTAAAATTCCCGGACTTGATTCCACCACGTAAAGTTACGTCATGTTTTATATCCAAATGTGTGCATGTGGGAAGCTTGACGGTATCTAGAACTTGCGCGTTTTCGCCTTTTTGGTCCATCAGAAACATCTGGAAGACTGTAAAGATTAAGAGAGTTCATATGTGACAAAGAAGGAATCCTTGAATAATTGAGCTTTTGACAGGCGGTCTTCATGATTTTCCTGGTATTAAGTTCATTAATTTATATTCGCCTTGTATTAAAGTCGCCTAGTACTGATGGAACGGAATCCGGAAAAATGTTTGTTTGTGGGATCCGGAATAGACCCTTTTTACCGATACGGCGGCCATATTGAATCAGTTAAATTTAAGGAGTATCATGGAATACCCAGGGGCATGAGCACGATCCGATATACTCACTCAGCATTTAAAAGATGGTAATGGGCAAAAAGATCGTTGTAACGTGTTTGGATGTAATAATGATTGCCTTTTCCCCAAGAAATATACACTAAAATGTTCTTTTTGCCCGAAAAGCATGCATAAATACTCAGCGAGTGCGCCCCCCCCCCCCCCCTTCTTAAATCTAATTGATTCAATATGGCCGCCGTACCGGTAAAGAGGTCTCTTCGGGAAATTACTTTAGAATGCGGAATACAGCGCAAGGAATCCGGAATCCAAGTTCTACTGATTAACAAAGAATTCGGAATCCACAGCGCGGAAACTAGAATTCAAGACTGTCTTGTATGCCCTTACATGGGGAGATTTATATTAAAATTCTAAATATGATGTAAAATATCAAAATTGAAAAGCAAAAGTAATGCCAGCTCTTGATAAGACTGTCGCTGTCGGGAGCGAAAGAAAGAAAGGTATTATGCTTTAAAAAAAGTCAACGAAAAGCACTGAAGAGCGGACGGTGTTTGTTTTGAGAAGGTCTTTCCCGGTCTTATAGCAGTATCAATCGTCTTCTGTAAAAACAAAACAAAACAAAAGAAAACAAAAAAGTCCGCTGCATTATTCAAGAAAGCACCGAAGAAGTTTCATTATTGGTCACACCAACATAATTTTATGGTATAGTGGACATATACTCACGCACAGATTAAAACCACATTTCATATTTCCTTAGTCAAGTGATAATGATAATGAACGAGACCGAAGAAAAGAAAGAAAAGAAAAGAAAAAACGCTCCAGGTGATTGAGAGAGGAAGATAAGAAGCGCTCTGGATAGGAAGCTGTGTTCAACAGTTAAACATTTACAAAGGCACAACCGACATACTTACTTTGACCTCTTGTTATCGACTTGACTAAGATCAAGTACAAAAGAAATTGCCATGGTAGATCCATATTTTACCAAAAATCCTCTGGATGCCCTTTTTTTTGTATCTAAAACACAAAAATAAGTTTCAAATTTTTTAGAGGAGTAAAATATTTAAGTAGCTAGAGCATTAAAAGAAACCTTGATATCTTGAAAAAGATGCATACCGTAAATCCTCTATTAACCCCCCTACGGAGCTTATTTGTTTCATGTACTTTTGAGTGGAGGGGCGTAAAAGAGATGGGGGGCTTATTTAACTTAGCGAAATGCGTCAACAGGAGCAAGGTTTCTCGAGGTTACCGGGCGTTACTTTTTCTAGCAATAAGAAATGGTAGCAATTCTCCGCAGAGAACTAGAGCATAAAGTTGAAAAAGTTCAACATATGAAGTTGAAGGTCATGTGGCCGAAGACCAAAAACAATATGAATTTCCAGCCTGAAAAAAACATAACTGATCAATCCACGTTAATTGGTTGTGAAGAATAAGGATGGAGGGGAGGGGGAGTTGGGGGGGGGGGGCGCTTAATAGAGAGGGGGGTATTAGCTTTCCTCCTCTGAAAAGGGGGGCTAATTAGGGAGGGGAGGCTTAATAGAGGATTTACGGTAAATATACTAATTTTAACGATACTTTCATTCCTGCGCACCTCTCAGGATAAATTTTTGTAGCTTTCTAATGTTTCAAAACCCAGGAAATTAAGTCAGTTGGCTAAAGCCCTCAGGCTCTAGCACCTAGTTCACTTGCAAAGTTTAGGCTTCTGGACGTAATCATTGGAAATGGTCATTGCACTTGAAAATGCAGGTATTTATTAATTATACAAACAATTTCGATTGGGCTGCCGCTATCTTGGACTTTCAGAAAGGTAGGAAAAATTCAACTACGAGCTATATGACATCCCCTCCTTCTCCTCCCCCACCCCCCCCCCCCCCCCCATACACTGAATTGATGTACATTGTCTGTCTGTCTGTCTGTTGTATGGGTTTTTAGACTGAGAGAAACAGATGTAGCGCCCTTAGTTACCGATTTCAATGCTTTGAATCGCTAGAGGCTATAAAGAATAAAACTGCTCCTTTTTCCTGCAGTTTTCAAGCTATTATTCACTGTTTAGAGAACACTATAAATTATGCAGACGGTTTGTATTTAATTGCCGCTTTACCGAAAGTCAAAGACGATTCATGTAGCAACAGAAGTCAATATCTACAATTGCTCCTACCAGGTCAAAATAAGTTACATCATAGAAATAATAAGTCACATGGACAAACTGTTGTGCAGTTACGAAAATTTTCTCCTTCAAAAAATCTCCTGCTGTTAGTGATACTCTGATTTTCTGCTTGTCAAAAGAAGTGAACACTAGATACCTGCAGTCGAAACCATTTTTAAACGTCCAAACAAGATATATAGGAAAAACGTGGTGCCAGTCAAAACTAAAGAGCATTTTGGAAAATAATTAAGAATCATGAAGGGACAACGAATTCTACAACTAGCTTGCCTCCTTAATTAAGATAATAGAAGCCTAGAGCTCAATTGAATCGATCAGCAACCTGTTTCTGTTTTTTTTCTCATTATTGCTACTGAATAGAAATCTTTATTGATATGAAAGTGAAGAGTCACAGATAACTTTAATGATGAAATAAACGAATTTCAAAATACAAATACGCTGGAGCCCATAACCATTTTATATACTCATGAAAGTCGTCTTTGATAATATTGAGCCAGTACTGGACCTATAACAAGCAAGGAAAATTAATACCTAGATTTGAAAACAAACCCTGACCGCGGCGACCGGCGACAATTTGATACCGTAGTCTACTCTTTAGTTTCGGGCCGGGTGTTATCTACAGACTTAGTTCACACGCTCTGAAAATATCGACTGATTATGACGATTTTCGCAACAAATGGTACAGCCAACTATTTTTGAAGACAAGCAGTGTGGAATAGATTGTGTAGAGAATTACCATTTTGGTAGATGGATGGTCTAGGAAGCAGTTGTACTTTCGTTGTCCTTTAAGAGCTTTGACCATAATTCTGCCTAAATTAGACGACAAGTACATGTCTTGATAAATTTTGGAAAGGGCTGCGTTGGAGCGAAACACAACAAAACATTTACTTACCTAGACAAAACGCCGATATAATCTGGTTTTCTTCATCATGAGGAAATTTTTCCTTGGAAGTTTTTGAAACATGAAACCAATAAGATTGTAAAATTACGTCAACCCTTCTAACTTAAAGTCAGGAAGAAGACTACTTTAAATCAATGAATTTTTCATGATAATGGAGTGAGCTTTCACGCTAAATTTAGAAGATTTTTTAGCTTCAGAACCTCGATGACGTAAACCTGGCATAAAAAGGCGCCAAAGGTCCTTTTAACCGCAATTGAGGCTTGCCAAACTTGTCTGAAGAGTAGAGACAGAATTTGACGAGGTGAACGGACCAAAGAACTTGTTCCGCTTTTTACCAGTTGCGATAACTGTCTTTGTTAGTCAAGCAGGTTGGAGGAGTGTTCTCAATAAAACACTTAACGCTTCACTGGCATCAAAGGTAAACACCTTGGGAAAAATGATTTGAAACTTGTTACATTTGATTATCTATCACGCCAACCCAAAACAACCGATGGTGCATGTCTTAAAAGATACGATCATAAAAAAAGCTGCATTTTTTTCTTTTGAAAACGGTCCTTTTTTGTAATTAATGCAAGGAACAGGAAAAGTTGTTCTCTATTAAATCAGAAGAGTTATCTCTTCTTTTCCAGAGCCTTCAATTCACAACTAACAGGTGCGATGTGTTTTAAGGATTTGTGCAGACAGGCGTGGAAGGCAAAATGAAGGAGGGATTCACGCGTCGGTTATCTCAGCTTGTGGTTTCCATTTTTAGAAAGTTATTTGAGACTGTAAATTTCTATATAAGTAGAAAAATTATAAAGTAAAAATGAAGGAGCAGCTGAAGTTTCATCGACTGTCTACACTTTAAGGTGTTTTTTTAAGCGTTTCATTGCTTGGCTAACTGACTCAGTTTCTAAGATGCTAGGTAAGTGAGAAATCCTTGATATATAACAATGGGAAAACTAAATGAGTATTTTATCTAACCTTGCTCTTTTAATCCTTGTTTTGGAAAATAGTTTTCATTTTAAACAGTTATTATACTTTACAAATATTGATGCATGCTTTACGCAAAAATTAAATCAGATGGCTGCTAGCTTAAAATCGCTATTAGGTCCGGCTTGTCGCGCACTCCTCTTCAAGGATTATGTCCTGTAAGAAAAATAGCTCAATAAACCCTTGCACCAAAAGCCTGGTTAAAGCCAACCACTCTTTTCTGGCTGTCAAACCAGTCTAACCACCCTTTACCAGGCCGTGACAGGCTTACCAAGGAAGCTCGAAACATAGAGTGATTTTACTTGAACCGTGAAACAGATATAATAACAACTAGTGCAAAATAGCTACAAATAAACAAAAGAAGACAATAGAGTTAGTCCATAGTGCGTAGTATTCTACTACCTATTTCACGGGTTAAGTAAAATCACTCTATGTGCAAAGGACCTCGTTAAATCGGTTAACTAAGCAACTGACTCAGCGGATAGCCAGCGAAGAGCACGGGGTTTTGAAATGAAACGTCAAATACTTGTTTAGCTTGTTTAGCCTCTATTTCTCTCCGTTTTCTTGCTTAACTTTGTATCCGTAGGAAACTGGAGAAAAGGAGAATCCTAAATGGGGAAATATCGATTGTTACCCCGCAGTTTAAAACTATATCCTTTCATCCTCACTAGTAAAATTGGCGTATCGTGGCAGTGTGAAAATTGTACATCTCCAGCCTTTTCGGAAATTCGAGAATTTCAATGCTTTTGTGATGACATTTTCAGGATTAATAGTGCTTTATAAAAATAGATTACTTAAGATAAAAGGAGGCTGTTCATGTACCATGATGACGTCATATGGTACGCAAATCAGGTTATGACCCCAAAGGTGGTCCGCCATGCTAGATTTCAAAAAAGAGTCCAAAAAATTAAGTGGGCCGCAAAATCAGTAGAAAAAAAAAAAAAAAAAAAAATGATTCAATCTTACAAGATTTATTTGCCTTGTGATTCATGACGCATTTATAACTGCAATTCCTTGTTTGCAATTTTTTCCATTTTTAATGTATGACGTAAGTTTCAGCATCGTTCAATATTTCTAGAAAAGAGCAACATGACAAACTTCAAAAAATTTGTCAGATCAACCATTTTCTAACCTAAATTTAAGATAATGTAATTCTTATTTCTCAAAACACCTTCAAAGAGTAACCTTGTACACTAATAGAGGAGAACATATGCAATAACGTCACGATAGATTCGGCCTTGGATTCGGCCATAACATGCCAAAGCAAAATCTGCCTCTTGGAAAAGTTGAAAATTGAGTTTTAGAACTATTTAAAGACGACAAACACACTCGATTAGAATCACGAAGGCAGTAGAGAAACTCACACTCTTTAATTCGAAATGCGCAGTTTAATTGGCGGTGTTTTAAATTCGCGCTAATTGTAATAAACAATTATTTGATGAGTTTTTTGTCTGTAGCCAATGATAATACACTAGGTAGTGAGCACAATGTAATAATCTTTGAAAACCTCTCGAAAGCTTCTTTTTACTTTTGACCAGGGGACGGTGATCGAATTTCCTCACATCGTTCTTTCCTTTCAGTTTTGGCATTTTTCGTGCATTTAAAATTCAAAGTGGCCGCAATAATGCTTTCATTGGTAAGTTAAACTTGGTTTATTGCCATTTCAATGACAGTTTCCATGGTAACTAACTGTAGTTGCTCACCATTTACAAAATGTTTCCGGAAAATCTGGTTGGAAAGTAAATGGAGCACGTCTTTTGGAACATTCCCGCGGGAAATTTCCACATAAAGCCATAAGAAACAAAAATGATAATTCTGAAGGCCAGGTCCAAAACAATGTAAGATTTAGTTCGTACATAAGAAGAAAGAAGAGTTTCTTACGCTCTAGTTAGCATGCGGGCAAGGTCTCCGGGGCGCAGTTTATTTAGGCCTGATAACCAGTCGCGGTTCGGGAAATGAGCCCGCGCTCCTCTACCAAAATTAGAAACTAGACTGGACAGGACCGGACAGGATAAAGCGGCCAAAATCGATTCTACTATTGATTTTGTAATAAAAGATTGGACCCTGGCGACGATTAGAAGAAGGCTTTAAACACACGACTAAAGTTAGCGCAAGCATATCTCCAAGGTTTTAATTGAGTATCATAAAATTATAACTAAAAGATGAAAACTAAAACAGCTAAAAACTGGACTTGGTTTTTACAATAGCTCACTCAGTATCGTTTTATTATGCAAACAAAGAGGGCACTTTGAAGTGAATAATGTCCTTAATGTTAGTTCATAATGACCTATGTATACAATTGCAACATATTACCTTACCATTACAGCACAAGTTAGAGTTACTAACATTGGAACCTGAAGTAACGAAATGTAAGGTGAGTGTAAGTGAAAACGTGTTGACAATGGATGCCAGTCTATATATTTCAGGGCAATTGGGCCAAATTGTTGTGTGGAGGTTACATTGTGCTTCATATGAAAGTTTGCGGTCAGAAAAAACTGAGCTTGATTCATCACTGGATTGCAACGCCGTAACCACATTTGTGCTCTGATTTCCATGCATTTTTTCCAAGAGTTTCATTTATTTGAGAATCTGTGATAGTTCTAGCCAGCAAGTTGAACAGAACTGAGGCAAGAAAGCGCTTGACTAGCTGCAGTGGTGTCCATACGCATGCTCCGAGTCGACCTTTAACTTTCAGGAGTCCCTCCGCCATTGATCAAGAGTAGTCTGTGAGGCGACAAAAGCATTTTAGGCGCCAATAAACTTGTATGAAATGATACTGATACTAAAAAATATCGCACGCGTTAGGATTTGTTAAAAAACAATAATTTCGTCATATTACGCTAGAGAAATAAACTATTTCAATAATTATTTCACAAAAGAAATGGATTAAATTTTTGCCTTAATAGACCTTACTCGCAATACCGGCCACCTTTGCTCGCGTTTAAAGCTGATGGGGGCAATGATGTTCCCTCACGGGTCCGCGTTTTCGGTCTTACTTAGTACGACCGAAAGACGCCCTGGAACCAGGCAAACAAGAAGGTGTTGTATACAGAATTCCATGTGAATGAGGCAAAGTATATATAGACGAAACAGGGAGAGCAATGCAAGACAGGATAAAAGAACATGACAGAGATATACGGCTTGCTCATACACAAATCTTCGCAGTTTCGGAGCACGCAAACGAAACGGGGCATCTTCCTTTATGGAATCAAGTCAAGTTTATCGATCGTGACCCTCACCGATACACACGTAGGGTCAAAGAGGCTATCCAAATAAGTCTTCATTCTAATAACATCAATAGAGACAACGGAATCGAAATTCCTGAAGCATGGATGCCTACGATCAGAAAGCATAACGGCCGTTCAACTACAAAGCGGACCCGTGAGGGAACATCATCTGCTAATCGGAATAATAAGGATCGAAATACACCAATCACAGCGAACCAACGTGCATAAATAGCTACACGTAAACAATCGACCTTATCGCCTGATGAAGACTAGCAGTATTGCAGTCGAAACGTCGCGATCAATATCTCAAAGCGATTCTATCGTGAGACAAACGAATAAACGTTCATTCCTATATGCAACATCGCTATTCAGCTCATTTTGCAGCAGTGTTGCAAAGTTGCATGTTTTTAGTCGCCCGTTTTACTGTAGCTTAGAAAAAAAAACAACTTTGCACGTGCAGCATACTTTTTTTGCGCATTTCTTTGACGTTGTTTTGTGCGTCTACGACGTGAAACTTCCTAGTTATACGGTTTATGGAGGAAATGTCGTATGTGTTCCTGTTCGCTTTTTTTTTTTTTCACTGTCTCTCATTTTCACCTCGGTGGCCGCTAGCATTTTTCATTTTCTCACCACCACTACAAAAAATGTCATTCTTCCCACGAAATTCGTCTCCTTTGTTTTTTGTCTTTGCTATAGCTCTTTCTTTGTTATCCGCGTCAGTGTAGACATTAAAATTTAGTCGAAAGAAAAAAATTATCGGCTTTGACAGCTGCCAATTCATCTTCATATGGATGGCGTATATAACTGACAGCCTATTTTCGTTTTCCATGTCCATGGGCTCCTGCCATGCCTTAGTATAGTGTTGATAAATGTGACATTTCAAATTGGCTTACATGTAGGGGGTGGAAGGAAGTACGGACGTACGGACGGTCACGTGATTACCAAAATTTCCCGCACCCATGGGGATCCATGGTGCTCCTCTGCCTGCGCTTCGCGCGCGCAAGAGCTTCGTTATAAAATATGTCATACAAGACATCGCGGCAGCGTTTGTTTATTCTGGACAACAAAAAATTAAGAAATTCCCGTCTTAAAGACGATAACGGCAAATTATGGGTGGAAGTGATCATTGTTACGTCTTTGGATGCAGTAGTGACCGTAGATGTCCTCAGAACAAGCAGTAATGACCTACTAAACTTGTCGGAATTCGAACTGTACATTTTGCAAGACTAAAATCGTCGTCTAGTTTTGAGAGAATCAACAAACTCGACCGTTGTTACTCGTATTTGTAACTATTTTATCACTAGTCTGCCCCTGAAATACCACGTGACGTTGCTTTTATCCCAGCACTCATAAAGCACGTGCAAAGATAGCGGTTATAGACCTCTTTCATAATGGCGGCGTAGTAATATATTCTTTTATATGTATGATAATTAGCCTTTCTGACCTCGTTTGAAAGTAAGAATTCTTTTGTATTTTGCACATGCTAACGAGGTCAGAAAGGCTAATTATCATACATATAAGAGTAAATATATTCATAGGCCGCCATTATGAAAGAGGTCTATTGTGATAACGGTCTATTTGTCGAATTTTAAAAGTTTACACTGGTGTTTACTTCCACCTTTTCCTTGCGACGCCATGCCATATGATGTCAAATAAAATATATCCACAAAAGGACATTTGGAAAATCGTTTTTAAAAAGCATTTAAACATTCAACTTCTTGGACAGCCGAAGATTTATCAAAATATAAACGCAAAGAAAGAAAACAAAGAACATAGAAAGAAAAAGAAGACAAATTGGGGACAAATTAGAAATGTATAACTGAATCAATCGATTGCTTTACCCGAGATTATTACCCCTGCAAACAGTTTTGCGTTTCAAGTACAATAAAATTTGGAAAAGTTGGGTATTTTTTTCTCTTTTCGTTCTAAAGCTATTCTTACCAACTTTCCTTGGTTTAATAAACTCTGAAAGATGTTGAAAAGGGATTTTCTTGATTCCTTATACTTTTCTTTCCATTTCTTCCTTCATTTCTTTCTTTTTTTGAAAAGACACAAATGTTACTGCTGTCCCGGTGTCAAACTTATATGAGGATCAGAAAACAGGTCAGGCTTTGTTGTTTTCAATCAAACGCCTCGTCATTACAATGACTCCAGCTACACCAACTGCCACTGCTACAGTACCACAGCCAACAGCTACGACCATGTCAATTATGTCAGAGGACCGCTTGGATCTTTTGGTCTTTCCAGTCTAGCAATGAAAGATGCATTTATTATTTAGTATTTCATGAATAGAGAGAGCATTAGATTCGACGTGGACGACTGCGAGAACGAGTTCTCAATGCTTAGTGGTGCACGGGTGAGGTAGCGTCATTTTGGCGGGAAAACGCGATAACCATGGTTGTCATTCTGCTACGGGTTTTAGCGAAAATTTCGTAGTGACGGAAACAAGTTATTAAATGTTAGAAGTTTTTAATTATTAGAAGCTACATTCTATTACTGACTGCCCAATCCAATATGCAATTTCATTTTTGTCTATAGATGCTTTCTAAAGAAGAGCTGAGAAGCAATTTATTGCACAAATTTTAAATGCAAAATTGTCTGAATATCGTGGGAAAACGTTGTGAGCCGCCTTTGAATAACTCTGTGGAATTTAAATTTAGGGTGGATTTCCACTATCATGTAATTTTTACGTGCGTACGCACGTAAATTTTACGCGCGTAAATGAAATAGAGGCAATGTTTGAAAGGTCTCCCGTAAACGTAAAAGTTGAACTTCGCTCAACTCTAACAGTGCCTCTATTTTATTTAAGCGCATAACATTTGTAAATTGCGCGATAGTGGAAATCCACTCTAAGAATCATCACATGGTACGACGAGTTAAAGTCGTTAAAGAATGCTCCACTGATCAAATACAAAACTATATGTTTAAGCATTGATTTATTTTCGGGAGGAGCCAGGTCTTGGACTAATACATAATCAAGTAAATAAAAAACTTACCCCAAAAGCAGTAACTGTTGTCATATCGTCGTCTTTATTGTCTACAATAAAAGGTTCTGTAGTTTCTGTCCCTGATGCTTTCTCTTGAAGGTTTTCCTCCAGTGCGGGCTCGGCTTTGCTTTCCCCTAAGTGAAAAAAAAGTAGAAAAAGCTGTAAAACGTTCCCTAGATACACGGACAGTCAAGCAAATTGATTAACCCCATACCTTTTGCCAACTTTTAGCTGATGATCCTATAAATCTGCTTTGAAATAACTTAACTTAAAAGACTGTTTAATGACAGTTTTTAGTTCATTTAGATAAACAGTTCTCGTGGCTTCCACTTTACCATAAACTGACAACAATGCTGCAGCTTTGATGAAAGCTATTGTGAGCAGAGCAGTTGATCGTGTGTGGTCATAATCATTACTAGAAGCACGTGTATCGCAAAACCTTCCCAAGATCAAATAATGGGCCAGTAGAAGGATCAGAAGGATTAAAGGAGACTGGAGACTTGTGTTGGATATATTGCCCCTTACCTTGTATCGCTTTCCCTTTTGTTTTTGAAACCACGGAGAGCATTGTGTCGAACTTTGGATTTTCAGACCGCTTGAGTTCACAAGAGTCTGAGTTGTGACATTTTACTAAATAACAGTTCTTATTCACCATAAAGGCGACGTCACAACTCTTAGAGCCACAGCAGTGCCCTATGCAGTCGTCAATTTTGTCAACCGTTGCCATTTTGTAGTATGATCCCGCTTTTGCGCCTTTGGCTAGAGTGACATTGTAATTTACTGAACTTTTACCACAAGGAGTCTTGTCAGAAGAGATTAATTCGAGTTTTGCATCTATAAGGAAAAGAGAAACCGATTATGATGCGTGACGATATATATCGTACTAGCAAAGTTTTTTGCTTTATTTATGATTCGGGGTTTGCAGCAATAAGTGCACAGTAATTTTCAAGGAGTTATAATAACTCCTCTAATTAATGGGGCTAATTTATTCCTTACAGTGGAGTTATTTTTGAGGGAGTTATTTTAACTCCAAAAAGGAGTTTAAAGAACTCTTTTTCAGGAGTAAAAGTGACCCCAGATATTGAAGAGTTAAAATAACCCCACCAAGTTTCGGAGTTATTTTACTCCAGACTGGGAGTAAAAAGAACTCTTTGTCAGGAGTAAAAATGACCCCAAATTCGGAGTTAAATAAGGAGTTAAAGTAACCCCCAAAAATGGGTTATCCTCTACCTAAAATTTTTACTCCATTTTTGGAGTTATAATAACTCCCTAACATTTACGGTGTGCGAAATAGATACCAAGGTCACCGCTTAACGGTGTGGTAACGTTTGAGAGCTAGTGGTTTGAGATTTTGTCTTTGACAGAACCCCCCCCCCCCCCCCCCCCCAGAAAAGATTTTAATCATTCTTGTCCTTCGGATAAACGCGCTTAATTTTGATATTGGTAAAGTGAAAAAAATTTTCAGTCCTTGGAAAATAGGACAAGACCTTTATTAAGCTTATAGCCAAGCTGCACCACCCCATTGATTGAAGAAACTCAAAGGTTCATTTCCAAAACCAAATAACTGTGTTAGGTTTTGGCAAAACACTGCATAAATTGGCCTGCAACCCCAAAGGCTCCTGCAGCACTAATTATAAGAGGAAGACATAACTATTGTGAGCAGTCGTAAGGCCACGGATAATATTATAAGAGGAGACGGAATGCAACTTGAAGGCTATACTTTCTAAAAGACCGTTTTGGTTGAGTCTGCTGCCTGTTCATCGGCCAGGAGGGAAAGTAGTGGGCCTTCTCGCGCTTCTCACTCATCGTCACATCTTTGTAGCTCAAAAAGGTCAACTTCTGGGCACGTCTACGTGAAACCTATTATCTCTTGCTATTTCAGGAGCCGTTCGTATAGAAGAGGAGGCTCCTATTTATAATTTTAAGAACAGGTGACAAATATTTGCAGTAAAAATGCCATTTCAAATTACGTCATTTTGTGGTTACGTCGCCACTTTCAGTCCCCACAACAGGGAGTTTGGTAATAATATAATTTTTTCAGTTCGTCACTGTAACATCTTCAAAATTGCATCGTACCCCGGCGCTTTTGGAGATTTTCTAGAGAAGTCGAACGCAAGGATCATGGGAAATGCTAAAAAACGCGAAGGGACAAGAGAACCCCTCGACTACCGCAGGAAATCCCAAGAAGCACCTGGGTACGAGAGAGGCTTCAAAATCAACTTGGTGTTGGTTGCATGCATTCCGCTTCATGTTGCCATTAGTCAATTTTAACCATGTGGTTTTCAGCTTCGATCAGCTTAAAAAAAAAAAAACATTTTCTTTCTCCTTTGTACAGCCTGATTGGCCTGCTCTTGCGTACTAACTCTTCTAACTCTTCAAGTGCAATACTAACCTCGTTACCTGGATCCTCTCCTACGCGACACCCGTAGCGAGGGAGGGGTCGAGTAGGAAAGGACCATGGGAGCGAGGTTGGTGTAATACAAGGGAGCTTAAGCAACAACGACGGTGACGCCTACGAAAACGTCGCTTAAAAACTGTAGTCGCGATGCTTTAAACTTTATCGCGCCTATTCCATCCGGTTCAATTCGTCAAATGTTGGCAACTATTTCTGGAGTTGAATTCTAAAGCTCTGTATCGAAGGCCAGGAAAAGAAAGAGAAATTCGTTGTCTTGTTTTCACCTTCTCCACGAAACGTTAATTTTGGCATTTTCACGTCGTAGTGGTGCAGTGACGGCAAAGAAATGTACAAAAAAGCGTGATGCACGTGCACAATTGTAACAGTTGTTTTGGTTCCTAAACCTATTGCTCAGTTTTGACGTTCTTGTTGACGTCGCCGTCGTCGTTGCTTTTAACAGCTCCCTAGTACTATCTAGCCACAACTCACTCGAAAGACCACCCTTTGCACTTTGAGGCATTAATGTAGTTGTGTCAGTTCACTTTAAAAACTTACCTGTTATACTATGAAATGAAATAAAACAGAAACAAAGCAAAGTTAGGCCAACTTCCATCCCTGATCCCTACTGGTATAGACTGAAACAGACATTGAATAAGTATTAAATTAGCTTTGAAACATAATAATGAATTATTAGGCGTGATACTGTTTTGTAAGTCCTTCGTTTTGGAGGTAGGGCAAAATATTAATTAAAGTAGTATTTTGGACTCGATCGGAATGTTTCTATCATCGATTTCCTCCATGTTTAATCCTTGACTTGTGCCAAATAATGTTTCCATTCACATAGTACAATGTGCGAAACATAAAACCCCTATTTGATCGGGTAAATGCTCGCTAATATTTGCCTCCCTTTGTTAAACACCTGACAGATTCATTACTATGTGACACGTACAGGCACTGTTAGTGAACGTCTCTAAAGAAACAGTATGTTTATCAGGCTCTTGGTCCCCTTTGCAAATCACACCTTATCTTCTGATCAGGAGGGAAGAGAACAAGGACTTGTATTCAAGGTGAGAAATTAGAATCTCTACGTCAATAAAGTCGTTACAAATTTCTGATTGGTCATGCAGACAAGGTCATAAATCTCAAACCCAAGAGTCGAGAAACTGCCTCCAGCATAAGGTAAGTGTTGAAGCTCAACCAATTCGCCCAGGTTACAGAAAACTGTGGGTCAAGTTTGAGCCTCAAAACAGTATTTGCTTGGCTTTTAATTTGAGGCTTTAATTGTAATATCTGTCATTAAGATAACTTTTATGTCTTGTTTATTAAGGTTAACTCCAAATACGTATTATACCTGTGAAACACTGTCAAAAAGTAACAGAAATCTATAGATTCTGTGCACAAGATATGAATGTGAATTGTTTTTTTCTGAAAACGCCGGCAGTGCTCATTTATCTCGGGGAAATTCTCATATGAAACAGACGAACGTGCGCTCGTCTCGCTTAGGGGTGAAGCTCGGGCAGCTTCTAGTCTTATAAAGGGTTTTGTGCAAAACATAAACAAAGAAAACCAACTGACACCATGCTGTGTTGAAGACAGCATGCAAGTTTCAATGTTCGGGCAATCTGAATCAGCTCCGGGAATTGGTTTTCTGTTTTAGCACAGACTCGTTTGGGTCAGACAATTCCTGTGCCTCACCCAGGTGGGTTTCAAATTCCAGTTTACCAACGAGCATTCGCCATACCACTCATATAGGAGTCGTTCCCGGTTCATTTATCGACAAAACAGAATATCGATGTTTTAAGCACTGATCCAAGTTAAAGTCAGTCCCGCTTTACACCTTGAACATTGGGATTAAGGAAGAAAAACGCAAACATTTATTAACTTTATCAAGTACAAATCTAATTTGGCGGGATAAATAAAATTAAAACTTAAGGCTCCGGCGTTTCGAGAATCAGTGATTGTAATCAGTATCCCGGAACGGAAAGACATGTTATTCAGTTCGTCAAATTTCTTGATCTCTTCAACAATTTTGTTCAAAACTTGATAGGTAAGTACAAAATCAAGAAGAAAATCACAACTGAATTCGGAACAGACCTAGTTAGAAATTCAACAAACAGACTACGAGAGATCCACCGGTTAGTAGATTATAAACACTACTTAACTAGCATCAAATGTCATATCATATTTGTAGTTAAAACTACCGGTATATTTTAACTTATACAAATTTCTACTGGCTTCTTAGCCTTTCCCAAAAATCGTTAAAGAAATGATTCTGGGCTAGGGGGTCCTGTAGGAAAAGAAGTAAATTTAATCATGGCTCGATCTGTGATTTTAACGGAAAACTCTCTCAGGCCTAACAAATTGTATAACAACCACTTGTTGCGCTAGTAGTATTTTCCAAAATTGTACGGTTAATCTTTGCAATATTTGGAAAATAAATATTTCCTATTTGAAAGTTTAAAAAGCGTCAGGGAAATCGCAGATTTACTTACCAAAATCACACGTTTTATCGACTATTTTTTAAGGGAGAATGAAGTCACTCGATATCCTAGAGACCATTACTAATAAATTCAAGTTGAGCCATGCGCGGCTGGGCAAAATAGACAGCACCTGTCCGTAATTACTGGTATATGATGACAGTAACATTGTCTTGAAACAGAAACAGTGTTGCTCATGACACCTTGTTAAACTGACTTATTTTCGGGAAATGTAAGCAGAAATTCTTAGTGACTGTAAACTTGTAAGCACTTAACAAACTGATTTCCTGGTACAGTCAGAATTTGCACGTTAGATGAGGTCTGTTAAATTCTGCAAGAAGCCATAACAAGGGCTATTACCTGATTTTCTGGACTACTAGATCTGGATATGGCTGACGAGGAATATTTAATGATTTAATAATTTTGGAACAACAGTAATGCCTTTAAGCTTGTTAGATGCAAAACTGAGTTTTTCCTTTAAAAAAGATAATAAAGCAACAACATATGGGAAGAAAAGGCAAACCAAAGCAGACGGATTACGTTCGCTAGGTGAAAATGCTGAATGCTGGAGAAGAGAACATGGTATTAAATTTCAAAACGCAGGGGCTTGACGGGGAACCCCAATCCGACTCGTAAAAACGTAGAGTGATTTAAAAATCTCCAATGAAGGGATCTACCAAATAAATCAGCCTTTATTTTTACCGTACTACACGAATAAAAGTTTGACAGAAATGGACGCGACGAATCAGGCTTTTTAAATTTTCAGCTAACTAACTGGAGTTTTTCTTGCAGGATTTTTGTTCCGCTAACTCAAGCTAAGATATCTTTCAATATAAACGTTCCGCAGTGTTTTTCCTAATTCTTTCACTTTTTCTGTCAGTACTTCAAAAACGCAAAAATACCCTGCAGGCGCTCCAACACTCTATTATACACCTTATTTGCTCTCATTCTGCTTCACAGTGTAGACGCAATGAAGGCTTGCAACTGTATGAACAATTGGATGCAAATCACTGACGTCAGTATTTTGTCTCCTCAGGCCACGAGCAGTTGGTATCATTGTTAACGGTATGGGAAGAGTCTATCCAAGTGGTAGTAGTTTTTCACTTGCCTGTAATCAGACGCCTGGGCATGCTTGGACCGGGAGAGGGAGTGTCCCACTCTCCTCCATCTCTCTCTTGCTCGCTTACTTTTCGCTCTTTACTCACCTAGCAGCCTATTCACTGGTTGGGCCTCATACCTTACCTTGCCTAAACTTTAGCCGGAGACAAGTTGATCACTGTTGTCACTAATAAATTTTATTCAATATCACCGTGTTTCACTATCTTCCCACCCCCCTCCCCCTACCCCCGCCTACACCCCTCCTGCTTAGACATTTAAATTCTCCAAGGAAGCGATGGTAATGAGGCACCATAAACCACGATTATTGAACAACGCTTCTGGATAAGTTATGTGCAGCCTTTTAAACCCAAGTGTCTTGTTTTATTCAATTGTCACTCAGTTGTTCTTATATACAGTGAAAGTTAAAACTGAGTTAAAGAGAATTTATGTTTAAACAATGATTCTAGCTGCTCTGTAAAATCTACACCAAAAGATCAAGGCACTTTGCTTTCATTAAGGCTAACTATACACAGCTTCCTGAAATTAAAATTAATTACAAACAAAAAAAAAATTGTCTATTCTTTTGTTTTTGGGCTAAAAATATCAAGGCCACTAATCTATAAATTATTCAAACAGTTGAATAGATGTTTAATAACTTTCACTTGTAAGTCAACAAAACTTCCTTTAAACCGCTAAAACACTCCGCGGATAGTCGCAGCATTGAACAAGTACTTTTTTATCGTACCACCATTTGTTAGATTGCTCAATAAAAATGGATCATGATATACTATCGATCATAATATCTGTAATAAATTATTGCTAAAATTATAGCAAATCGTCATTGGATGATCCCCGCGCAGCCGCATTTCGTTTGGCGCGAATGTATCGTACGACATAAACAACCGTTGCCAAGCAAATCCAACCACCTGCTACGGCACAGCCAACGGCCACAGCTAGGGCGGACCGATAACGACCACGCTCTGCTCTCCTATTGTGACGCCTGTGTGCTTCTCGACTACGGTGGTGACGAGGAATTTCAGACTGAAAAGGAATTTATTAAGCGATGTAAATTGAAGCTTGTATTAAAATATAACTTTAGAAGGTTTGGACAAGTATAAAGAATGCCTCATCGTTTTAAGATTTTTCTCAAACGCATTCCAAGTCATGTCAAGTCATGGACGGTCATTCAAAACGGAAAACTTGTGTTCACTAGAACGTTATTAACAAACAAAAAAAATCACTTTTTGTCACAACAATCTTAATATATCGAAATTGGTCTATTTCTAGGATCGTCTGAGTGGACAAGCTTTACTTATACGATTGGTTAATAGTTGCCTTGGATCGACCAACCATTACGATCCCAGAAATAATTTCACCCAAACCTTGGGTAATCATTAGATGGATGTGTCTACTTACTTAATTTTTTCCTTTTTTCTCTCGATCTTTTGTAGACAAGTTATCAAGATGAACGAAATTAAGATTAACGATAGACATTGATGAGAAGTGTGCAGCAGGTAGGTAAGCTACTTTGTGTATAAGAATATTTTCACAAATGCCCTCCGACCCGGCAATAAAGGAATAGTTAAAGCGTTGGCAGGTAAAATAATAGTTTAATACCCTTTGAGGTTCTTGGTCTGTGTCATCCTCGGAAGAATCTTTATCTTCATTCCCTGCCTTCCCTAAATAATGAAATGGAATATGAAAGAAGAGATGATCGTAGAATGAACGAGAGGAAGAAGTTCTCCAA
Organism: Porites divaricata; assembly: GCA_038088405.1. Lineage (NCBI taxonomy): Eukaryota > Metazoa > Cnidaria > Anthozoa > Scleractinia > Poritidae > Porites > Porites divaricata. The sequence continues at coordinate 13,912,551 of JBBMOI010000002.1, forward strand.
TAAGTTCGTTAATCCCGTCATCCCGACCCCAAATTTCGTGCTATCCCGTAATCCCGAGAGTTATTTTTGGCATCCCACCTCCCAAGCATACTTTCAATCCCGAACCTCGCCCCAATTTCGCTTTAAAATCCCGAATCCCGCCGAGCTTCAAATATGGGAAATTCTGGGTCCCGAAAAACCTATTGAAGACCCTCGAGGAAGGGTAATGATTGGCAACAAAGCTTTCAATTCTCCGAATCCGCATTAAACTGTTTTTTTCCGTGAAATGGGAATGAACGCGATGATTTATATAAGAGTAATAACAACTTAAACCAGGAAATCATGAGAGCCAAATTTATCTCTTTCCTATTAAGATTCCAGTATGAAACCGTCGGATCAATTTAGGTTTCTTGGAAACTGCCCACCTACCCCTCCCCTAAGCCATTATTTTGCCCCAAGTGAGAATTAAGTGTTAATAGGGAGCTTAAGCAACAGCGTTTTTGAGCGACGGACGTCAACCGGAAGTGGACGTTTTGCATCATTGAGCGGTGGTTTGGTTGAAACTCTCAGGTAAATCGACCTTACAAGAGAAAAGAAACTTATCAATACAAATTTCTTAGCGTCAAGGCATATAGTAAGGGAGAAGACCTCACTTCCGGTTGACGTGCGCCGCTCAAAAACGTCTTTGCTCTCTAAACCTAAATTGATCCAGACCGTCTCGAGTGTTGGAACAACGTCCATGGTACCTCGGTCTATAGTATATTCAGTAGTAGTACGATGAAATTATGAAATATAAATTTTCAAATATTTCATTGTTGGTCTCTACCATAGTATATCAAACACGCGCGAGACAGTGTTTCAGTGTTTCATCCCCACAGCAAATACCTAAAAGCGTATTTTTGAGGAAACACAAAGGGTCTTGATATCATAACGAGACACTGCCGTGAGTGTTTCATATTGCTTTCATACTAAAATGAAAGGACTTTGATGGTGAGAATTACGCGAGGCATTTTTTTCACTAGATATTCAAACATGTAACTTTTTTATGTTTCTTTTTTTACTTTGAGAAAGGTTTAATATGAACAATTCAAATTACTAAGACTGCGGGCCTGGCTGCCAGGCGTCCTCTCTTGTCCCGTTGTGCGCTCGAAGTTTGGGAGGGAAGACCCTGGGGACAAGAACGGCGTTCCAGGCAAATCTCGCTCATGTGACGTCTCGAATTACTTTAGGGTACAGGTTTGAGTAAGAACATGTTCGACCTGAGAACTTGTAGGGGCTAGCTAGGCTGCTAAAACTGTTCAAATTCTGACTGCAGAAGATAGATAGCTTACCATTCCCTTCTTGTGTTGTGAGCAATAATAGTAGAAAAGTCAGAACAACGCACCAAACTAATGAGTGCATGATGGGATTCAAGTCTACATCGCTAAAAATGAAACGAAAAAAACAACAACAACAAAAAAAATACTCAGTTAGAAAAAAGAAGTTCGTGTTGTGCAATCGAACCAAAATGATTAAAGGAGGATGAAGTAAGACAGCTCCCCGTTTAGCCTTTTTACAAAGTCAATCACTGTAAGTTGTAAGGCCTCTGAACATTCGAAAAGGGAAAACAGACAAAAAGAACAAAATCAGAAATCAGAGTCAGAGGCAAGAGTACGGAGAAAAACAGCACTGCCCCTTGGCAGCTATAACCCCGAACGGCCCCTCATAACCCTTATCTGGACTCCCAGATACTAAAGGGTATCTCGCAGGAAGCAGTACCTTAACGTACAAGGACATTTTGGAAGTAATTGGTTACGAATTTCCAGGAAATAAGTTACCCATGGCAGTAGCTTGGAATATCCTTGAGAGCATTCTCCAGCTGATCGATAATGATTTTGGTCTTAATGGGGACTCTTGTAAAATAACAAGGTACAACCGGTGCCGTTGATGTCTAATTTAAATCCTCGTATGAACCACTATGTAGTGCAAATTAATATCCCTGTAGTAGAGCGGACACCTTAACTTGGGCATAACTGTATGTACTCAGACGATCACTGAATCTCCCGAAGCGAAGTAAACTTTACTCTCTACTTCTCTCGAATGTTAAAGATCAAGTGGCAAGGTTTTGCAAACAAATCTCTTACATTTTTCGTCGAATGACAAGCCTTCGTTATTCCTCTTCTCAACAAATTTGTAGTCTTCTCGTTTGCCGGCGTATTTTAAAACTGCTCAAATCCTTTTTGCTTAAAGAGGATATTTCTTTCTTTTTCCTTTCTGCATCGAATTGGTGGCGAGGAAACGTTTCTTTTGTGTCACAGGTAAAACTATTTTGCTTTTGTTTTTATGTTACGTGCTTTAAAAGAGGATGTTTATAGGGGGACCTGCAATGAAGTGCCAGGAGCGTTCTACTTTCATGTCAACAGTTACTTGAGTCACCCGTCTGATCAACGAAATATCAAAATACATTTGCGTGGGAGAAGACCAGACTAATGCCGGACTCTATTTCTAAACTACGTTCATTCTAGACAGTAACTGATCCTCAAAGCAGTATGTAGAGAGACTTAACACTAACATATTTTTCTCCCCTGACAAGGTTAACTGGTATCGGCCACAAAATCAGTAACTGCATTCGCTGAATGTGTATGTTTTTTTTCGGGGGAGGATAACAATGCTGACCCTCTCCTCCCCTCTAAGACAAAGTTTCCTTGCTTTATTTCTTTGAGGCAGTCTGGCCAACAGTACAAAGTTTCTTAGAAAGCTAGGTGTCTTGAACAAAACTTTGTAGCCGTTGTCGTAAAAACGTCCCTTATGAAGGCCGATTTTATTAGTCACCGTTTAACGTGTTTTTGTTTTTAGAACGAAGGGTGCATTTAATTTATTTTTTAGTGAATTTTGTTGTTAGTGTTGTTTTGAACTATCGTAAATTAAGCCCCCCCTCTCAAATAAGCCCCCCCCCTCTCTATTAAGCCCCCCCTCTCAAATAAGCCCCCCACTCTCTATTAAGCCCCCCCCCCCTCTATTAAGACCCCCCTCAAAAGTGCTTGAAAAAAATAAGCCCCCCGGGGGGCTTAATAGAGGATTTACGGTATCATACCCTGGTCTCAGAATAACCAAGGGTCACTTATAAATTAACAGAGCGTTTTGGATGCTTATATTCGACACGAGGAAAGTTGAAAAAACAAATAACAAACAAACGAAAAAAAAATTGTGAAAGAAATAAATGTGACTGATTAATGCGTCATTTCTCCAGCTGCCATTAATTAAGGGGATGTTCACGCCATCCGGGACATAAAATGTGTATGTTTAAGACATGAAAGCGAGGCACAAAGCTTCTAGACCTGCTCACTGCAACAACAAAGTTAGAAAACCACAGATAATCTTATGTATCCGGGTTGTCCTAGCTTTATATGCTTGAATTAAATAATCGACCACTCTTGTGGCCAAATTCATCCCAGACTGGAATTATCATCATTTGGTATCCGAGCAACAGAGCTCACCCAAAGCGAGACTCTGCCAACAGCAATAACTGACTCAATAAATACTATCTAAAGTCAGCATTAGATCTCATCGGCCGTAGCCCCTTTCTCTCCTCATGAAATTTACACAAGGTAGAACTGTTTTCTGCTTTTATATCACACTTGATGATATTCCAAGATGGAAATGCTCAAAAAAGAGCAAGTCTCTTCAATTTAAAAAAAAAAAAATGATAGGTAAGGCAGTAGGATTCGAACCCACTACCCAGACAGTTCAGTATACTACGCTAACCACTAGACCACTGAGGATTTGCTAAACGTTTAAGTACATATAGAATAAACCCCAACCCAAAAAAAAGAACCTAACCAGTTTCGAAACAGTGTTTAACCCTAATCAGTATATACGTAAAGGCAGTGCTTAACCCTAATTAGTAAAGGGGAAAACTACGTTGTGTAAATTTCATCAGGTGTCCGAAGGGGCTACGGTCGATGGGATCTAATGATAACCCCTATCTGCATGTAAAGGAATGGTAAATTCTACCTCTAGCAAACACACTAAGACATTTTTCGGTAATTCAACAAGTTTATTTATATCTTCTTTATTACAAATGAAGCAGAGAAATAACAAATTTACACGAGCAGCTCTGGACCTTGGTCTTCAACAGAATAGACTTGGGTCTTGACTTTCTCACACCACTCTGACAAACGATCCCTCATATGGCCAATCTACAGATAACAAACAGAATAAGGACAGTATGAACACCAATCCAATCCATAAACCTTTGTCACCTTCCTTAGAATAATGAAGAATTTGGTTACCAGAAAGAAGAACACTCCAAAACACACGAATTCGCTGCTGCGACAGGCTGTGGCTTATCCTTTTTTTCAAAGTGGGCTTGATTTCCGCCGCAACGGCGTGGGCTCATTTCTCGAACAGCGCCTGTCTTATTGAAATCCACTCTTAGCGCTCATTCTTCCACATGAATTTCAGATTTCTTTTAATCGCATATGAAAGTCATCAGAAATGGGCTACCTAATTCAATGGATACGACTACTTATAAGCTTAAAGCCGCGATTTTTATTTCCCCTCTCTTGAGACGAGTGCATTATAATCTTGCCACACCCCTTCCCCCAGGGATATACATTGTATTTGAGAAATTCCTCGTAGGTGAGAGGCGAGCCATTTAGACAATATTATTTCCCCCACTAAAACCACAACAATTTCTTTGCAGAACTGAGGAAAGTCAGCTATCGCGATAGAGATCACTGAAAATAAAGAAGTCCAGTTATTTCTTACAAATGCAGCCGTGAGTGTGATTAAAGTGTAATGTGAGAATATTTACCTGGGTCAAGTCCAATACTCTTGGTTGAACCCAGGTCATGTGAACCATCTGCTCAACTTCATCAATGGAACCTGAGGGCAAATTACACTTCTGTAAGTGTCAATAGTATACAACTATCTCCCGAAGGGGAGGTGAATAGTATACAACTATCTCTCCGAAGGGGAGGTGAAGAGTATACAACTATCCCCCGAATGGGTGGTGAATAATATACAACTATCCCCTGAAGGGGAGGTGAAGAGTATACAACTATCCCCCAAAGGGGAGGTGAAGAGTATACAACTATCCCCTGAAGGTGAGGTGTCGGGAGGTGAAGAGTATACAACTACCCCCTGAAGGAGAGGTGAAGAGTATACTTGCTCAAGAATTGTTGGGTATAACAAATTGCAAAATAATTATATCAATATGGAAAACGTACACAATTACAATCGTGTTTCAGAATTCAAACAGTGAAATCGTGATCAAACCTTTTTTAAGGAGTGAAAAAATGAAAGTATTTTTTTATAATGGTACTCCTTGAATACATTATAATTATATAGGTACATGGTATGTTTATCACAACTTTTTACCTTTTACTAAACCAAGTGATAAAGCTTTCATCACAAGAAGTTCAACCTGGGATAGAAAAAAGGAAAGTTACATGTACAACATCAAATCATGGCTAAAAGAGGCCAAACAAACATACACAAAACTGTACAAACAATAATTATGTTCCTATAAATGGAAGAAAGTTTTACGCCAATATAGATACAAAAAATATGACGAATTGATCAACATGTATCTGTACATTTATCTGCATGATGTATTTATAATATAGACTTACAGTTATGGACTTAGTACCCTAGCCTTCGACTGAATGCGAGGCTGACGGTGACCTTGTTTTGATACAAACTTCCTTTGCTTTGTTATGGAAATTGACCTTGAAAAATACTGGTAAGCATAAGAATAACTTGATTTACATAATAAAGCAGGAAGGTTTGTATCAAAACTAGGTCACCGTCAGCCTCGCTTCCATCCATAACTGTAAAATGGCCTACTTGTAAGTGAAGTAGGCAACTAATATTAATAAAGGACTGTCAACTGGAAGAACTCTTGATTGAGTCTGTGAAGCTTGGTGACTGCAGTATACGCCTGCAATGAGGCATTAAGCGTTTAAACTGACTTAAATGATTAATGAATGAAATCATTGATAAAAGCGCACATTTAGACAAATGTGTCATCTACTTTTGTCCCTGATTGAAGCAACCTGAAATCTTAGTGACACCACTGTAAAAAACTGACTGTTAATTAACCTCTTCAAGGGGCAGCTGTGCTTCTTTTGCTATCATTTCAAATGTCAGGTTTCTGTCATTGGAAGGCCTTTTAAATGTCAACTGTAAACAAACAAACGAGCAAGCAAAAAGACAAACAATGATGAGTAAAGCTGTAAGAGAGAGAACAATTTTAGCTCGATATTTGTAAGGGAAACAACAACCAGGATGTATAACATTGATTTGATACAATGATCAGGAAGAAAACAGAATATGTCATTTAATGAGTCTTTGAAGATGCTCTTGCTTCTTTCTAAAACCTTGCTAAACATCTTTTTTGAACAGACTCCTCTCTTCTACTTCACCAACGTTAAAATATTAAAGGTACAATGTACATGTATCAGTAAATGCAAAAGAAACAGAAACAACAATAATGGAATAAAAACTAACAGACCTCCATCAAACAGAGTAGACTAATCTTCTGTCTCAGGCTCTTGTAGTTGCGGTTTAAGTCAGCCTGTAGAAGAGAAATGGTAATTAATCAGTACTACGACAGTGCAAGTCTGTACAATAATACATATTGTATGCAATAATACAACTTCAAACTGTAGGAAGTCATACTTTGCATCATAGTGAAAGGAATTACAGTACGTGTATTCTTTGAGTTTTTTTAAGTTTGTGAATAGTATGGCCTACCCACTTCATCAGTCGCACAGCATTTTGGATAGTTCAAACCTATTATTTAAGCTCCTTTTCTTAATCACCTGTTTTTTAATTGTTCTATTGTTTTATTGCACTCATAATTATATTGCTGTAAATAGGCTAAAGAAGTTAAAATAACAATGTTCAGTGTTCAGTGTAATTATTTCAAGGTTTGCAATGATAGCTGAGGTGAAGTTTAAGCTGATGAGCATTTAAAGTTGATGCTACATGTAAGCTGAAACATTTTATTGCCAAGTGGAGCAGGTAGATTCTAGGTTGACAAATAATTGCTTAATCCACTCGAAAATGATTGTGGTACATTGTATGTGAATAGCTACACACTGTACAGCAAACAAAAAAAGCATTTATCTGGAAATAATTGTAATAGTATTTGAGGCCTAAATTACCTGTTTCTCCCAATGACGTTTGAGCTGTTCAAATTTACTTAAGTCACCTGAGGAAGAATGGTTAAGAGGAGAGCATGTACATGTAACTGGCAACAAGACACACCAGAATAAAAAAAATACCTGATTATTCTTTTCCCCGACCTTAATGAAATAAAAATTTAAAAAAGTATTTAACAATTTCCTTCCATTCCCTCTCCCTTCTGACAAAGATTTCAATACAATGTTTAATCTGGGAGCAAGCAGTAAGCTTAGTATCAAGTACAAAGTGATCTCCAGACTTTTCAATTCCTGACACAATTATAATTTTACTTTTCATTTTCAATGTATATTACATGTACAGTATATTGTGGTTCAACTTAATTTCTACTTTAAATTGCATCTTCCCTTTTTCTATACATTATCATAGACTGAAGATTACTATATCAAAAAACAAAGCAAAATAAAATTTAAACCAAAGAAAAAATTGACCCAAATAGGTACAGGTACAAAGTACACAAGACCTGGCAGTGATTCATGATTATATTAATGCAGTTTAGTAGGTATGTACATTTATTAAGCTGAAATGTTTTCAATAATTTATTGCCAAGCTGTCATGAGGACAGCTGAAGAGTTGCGTTGTGTAAACTATATGAAATACAGTGTACTTAAATTACCAGCTACTGCTATACATTAGTTGCGGTTCCACTAGAGCTTTTGCCCACGGAAAGTGGGACTTTGCCCAAGGGGAGTACATGTTTTGTGTGTGACCTATAAAAAAACAGTGAAAGTACCCACGGGAAATCACTAGGGATACATCAAAGAGAACAAAAGAATAACCCATGATACTCCCGGAGCCAAGTTGTATGGTTTATCTATGGTTTATCTAACCATAAGAGTAGTTCAACCAATTGGGTGGAAGAAAATTGTAAATACCGGAAAGCGCAGCGCATGCTGCGCTGAATTCGCGACAGATACTCTGTCACGTACCTAATTCAAGAGACGCGGCAACAAGCATGGCGAACTTTCGAGGTTCACAGTGAGTATATTTTACACGTCTTTGCTCGAAATACCCTAATTATCTGAGTTCCTTTAGTGCGGCATGGTTTTTTTCCCGCCAAACGCTACCAGGTCAAAAGTTGACCTTGGGTAATTATTTGCAGTGTAACCGGAAAATATCGCCTGACCGGAAACCCAAGCTGATCCCAACCCAAGCCAATTACCCACTGGGAACCCTCGGGCAGAAGGTAAGTGTAACCGCAACTATTGTACTTAATGGGGGAAAACATACCACTATTGAAAGCATAGAGTAATTCAATTAGCCATCCATGTGGTGTTCCTTTGAGGGACTCCAGAACAGGATGTGCTAACTGAGAAAACAAACAAATGATACTTTAATATTGAACATGGATGTTTCTTTTTACGTCTTTACTTGAATAATAGTTTTCTAACCATTATAAATGTACAAGACAGTACATGTAGAGTAGAAAAAGCTCTTGTCGCTATGGCGCCAGTGCATGCATGTTCATTGTGCAACCTACCAGCTCTCCAAAGTTATAAATATCATTCCCTAGTAAAGCTGCCAGTGATAGGTGAAGGGCTTTATCAACCTGTTCAGCAACTGATAAATAAACCAGAAAAGCTACAATAAACATTCATTTTTCACAACATCTTTACAATGAAAACCACAACAACCTGCGATGTCAGGGGAGGTCTTGTACAAAACAATACAATCAATGTGTTACAAGTTTCTTATTCAGGCATAACCAACTCCTGTACAAGCATTGTACTGTAAGACAATGTAAACGGGGAGACAAAAACATTGTTTGATAGCCTGGGGTTAGTGAAACAACCTGTCAGGCTAGCATACTTTGTCAGACAGGCAAGCAGCATTTTGCTGAGCAATGTAAATGGTAACAAAAAAGAGTGTTGGTGGGCCTGTGCTACTACTCCAAGTGAGTAACCTTCAGTAACCTTCTAGTGACCTTACCGTGTAAGTCAATAATCATAAAAAAAATATCATTTGAATGTTTAGATTTTTCATATAGTATTTTTCACATAGTAGGTAGTATTACGGGTATTACATTAATAGGACAAAACCCTAAAGATAGAGATAACCATACTTCTCCATGATGAATTTTATTTAACAAGTCGAACTACTAAAAATGGTTTTGAAACTTGTGGGTCTTAACATTATAAATTATATGTAACAAGTTCACTCCCACACTGTACAGTGTATTGTGCCGTCTATTATTTTTTTACAGTTGTGTATGTTCACACACTTAGCCTGAAACAACTGGTTAAGATTGACACCACACAGTGCCCTAAGCTTTTCATTTAATAAATTATTAGTTGCTTATCAAGCTACATTTCCTCATAAACACTCTACATGTATACCCTGTCACCTTTTTCAAACAGACAACTACACCCTGCTGTAAAGCTTAATGACTGGAAGGAGTACTTTGCAGTATGCAGAATGGCTGCCAAACACTGAATGACCCTGAAGTTAATTGATTAGGGTTAGAGATCTGAGTAAATCAAATTCCATTTCTGTTTGCCCTGTATAATGACCCTTCCTGGAACTACATGTAGACTCATTCAGTTTCCTTAACTTGACTGCAAAATACCCTTGTCACTTAAATGACCACTCACATTAAAGTCAAAATAACAAGTCATGTGCTACAACTAACCTGGCATGGCCTTTATATCTACACAGCCCAGGAACCTCAGAGCATCTCTGTAGTAGTCATTGTATGAGCCAGTAATCTAACAAAATATAAAGGGTACATGGGTCAGTACGGATTTTCCAACTGCATTAATAAAGTGAATTGGCCAGGGAAGAAGGATTTGTAACATGACATTTCACTCATACATGTAATTGACAGCATGTCCTAGTATCATGTTTTAGAACATGTATTCTACACAATGTGAGTCACAAACTTAACTCACTTAAGCTGGTGAGCACTGGGCCATAGCCAAAATCTGAGAATACATTTAAGGAATAAAATTAAACCTCTTTGAAAAATTTAAAACAACAACAAAAAATTAACTCCAAATAATAATAATAATAATAATAATAATTAATAAACACACTTATAAAAAATCAAACCACCTAATTCGGATTAATTAAAAAAAGTCATTTCAATTTAAAAAAAAAAATTATTCGAATACTAATACTAATCTAACTATAAAAATCCCTTTTACAATTAATTTCACTTAAAAAAAAACAATTCAGTCAAAGCATCTTGCACATTATTCCTTTCCATTAAAAAAAAGACACTTCATTTCGATTAAAAAAAACTATTCCATTAAAAAATATCATATATTCGAAAGAAAAAAAAAAATTCCATTAAAAAACGATTCATTTCAAATAATGATAATAATAATAATAATTTTAAAATAAAAGAATTCATTATTTAACAAGTCATTTCATTCAAAAACACACTAAAATCAAAATCTATCGTCCTAAAAGTCCTCTTTCGATGTCAAAATCCATCTCTTTTAGGTTCAGATTTACTCTCCTCAATGAACGCGATCCCCTTAAACATAAGAGGGATGTTCTTAGAATGGCGAATGAGACTTTGGTTCTAATCCAAGACATCGTAGTCGAGTAATCCTCGCCTTTCTTGACTGACAGGAGCTCCGCTAAACGCTTGTGATAGACTTGACATTCAGGTGCCATGCCACCAGTAGTGGTGAACACCAGCGGCGTGAACGTGGCTTGTTCCACCTCCATAACTCGGCTTGCGTACATACGTTTCTTCTCGTTTTCATGCTGGCGATATATTTGCTGAGGGGTGAGGTCCTTGTACGATTCCGCATTTGGGTGGCACACCCGTACGTCAAAGAATGTGGAACCCTGTCTAGACCAAAAACCCCGTGCATGAATGTCCAGCCGGGCATCGGGGGCAGTATTAGCTCCTCTGGCTAACGACTCACCGGTAATCTCCTGCAAAACTGGTTCAACTTCAACATCATGACAGACCAAATCAAGCATCTGCGCCTCAAGATCCCGCAGCTCGTTATGACGTTGTATAATGAAGCCGCCCCGTTTACAAATCATAGCATGATCGACATTAAAGGGCTCTCCACAGATACATACATTTGGTACGTCATTAATCTGCCAGTCATACCTTAGAGGGACTGCGTCTTTGAATTCTCTCTTGTTGAGATTTAAGTCCATTTCCTTTACCGGAATGACAGTTAGCCAACTTGAAGCACCTTTCTCTGCTGCGAGATTGACCGCTCTCTTGGTCTTCTCGGGTAGGGAATTCCTCAGGTCTTCTAATTTATCATCCAGTCTCACATCTCTCTCTCTACGCGTGGTTAACTGCAAAGATCTTATCAGAGCATCATCTGGAGGTTCATGCGCTTGGGATACGATTTGCGTGACAAGAGGGGCGGTTACCTGAAGAGACATTGCGTGTTCGAATCCAGCACGCTCTACTGGGTTTTCTAGTCCCAGTCCCCCCATCCTCACTGGTAGTGCCAGCAGTTCTCGTTCACTCGTTGTGCATGTATGGCCCGTAATTGTTGGTATCAGGGCATCACTAATAGCACGTTCCAATGGTTCTAGCAGTTCCTCAATATCAGATAATGTTCTCAGGTAGTACGTCCATTTGTGTTTCAATCCGAAGGTATATGCCGCATAGCAGGCTTGTGGTTGGGTTGCTGCAAACTCTGCCAGTTTCACCACCTGACCAACCCAATCATCCACCTTTTCACTTACATACTCTTCAAGATAAGATCTTGAGCCGAGTACTGCTCCTAAATGCTTCTGACCCCGAGTGGAGATGTTGATTGACGTTTGATCAAAAAGATCCCTCGCTGCCTCTTCTTTCTCAGGCTTCACAATAAGCCAGCACTTTTTCGCATTGGGAAAATATCCCAAGCTCGGACCCGATTCGTTTAGTACACCCCACCATTTCTTCAGTTCCCCCAAGGAACCAGCACCAGTCGCATCATCTGCGAACCAACACTGCTTTACTAACGTAGAGGCATTCAAGCGTGCTATTAATGGCTGAAGACTTACTGCGTAGAGACACATAGCAAGGGGGTCCCCCTGGGTTGTACCTTCTTCTGATCGTATTTCCTTTCCACCAATGATAATCAGACGTGCCAGTTCTCTATAGGTGTTAATTGCATAAGTGGCTATTGTAGGGCATAATATTCTCACGTTATGCAGAGCAGCAGCCCTATTCAAGGAGTTGAACGCATTAGAGGCATCAATCAATAAGACAGCGTCTGTATTGTCGGCTTCAAATATGCTATGCATCGCGTGAATCGCTGCTTCACTTCCACTCTTTTGTCCTGCACAGACTTGCAGTGAGCCGCTGGCCTCAATAATATCTTGCTTGGTCACCTTTGTTACACATTTTCCAATGATTCTCCTGATAACCTCTCCTACACCGATCGGCCTAACGTCCCCATTGCCTTTATCAAGTGGAATCAACCGACTAGCCAGAATTGGCTCAATAGTGAGGGGATCAACAAACTCTGTACACAGTCGTCTTGCTAGAGTAGCCAAGGAGTCACAGAGGTTCGTGCTGGACTTCTTAAAAGACTTGCAGGCCAGTATTCTCTTGAACCCGTTCGCATCCACGCCCGAGGGCCCACAAGAGCCTTTAGTTCTTAAAGCTGCTTCTCGCACCATCTCCCCGTTTATTTGCTGGTATAGGATGGCTGGAACATCCTCCACTGGCCCAAATAACACAGAGCCCGATTTAGCTTGTTGTGCCTACGGATGTTTATCCGTGAGTTGTTTCATGACTTGCTCCGATAATGGTCGTACGCCCCCACAATCCTCTTCGCTCAGATACCGTAAAGCTGAATGTATCTGACCTTCCATCACAAGTTTAGCGAAGATCTTTGCTTTATTCAGTGGATCCGCTTTCGGAGATCTATCAAGGTGCCTTTGTATCATTCGCCCCTCTCGCAGAAGAGTGTCAACTTCTCCCTCTTTCCACAGTACAATCGTCTTGTAAGACATTCTTGATGATCTTTTGCCTTTGATTTTTTGCTTGGTTTTTGAAGACCAACTGCTAGAAGAACAAAGGCTGCTTTCAAAGCAGTATGCTGCATCTCAGTTCCATTGTTCCAGTCATTGATGTGCTTTGTTATCTGATCGATGAAGTCCCTTCCGGTTTTTCCATATGGAACGAGAAAACTATTTTTACGCCATGTAATGATTTCATTATAAGCTTTAACAATAAGCGACGCATCAAGCATTATCATTTCTCCGTCACCTTTGCGCCCCCAGTTAACAGAAGCTGGTACGCTTGCAACTTTATAGGGTGGTAAACCTCCCATCGCCTCGGGCGACTCTTGGTATGTGTTTTCAATGGACGCGTAATCATCTGTCCGCTCCATTGCGTCCAGTGGGAATTGTGAACCTGGCGCATGCAAATCCAAGTTTGCTAAAGAATTAGCATTTTGGCCAAGTTGATCGCTGTTTTGATTTTCGTTCTCAACTATCCCTTGGTTTTCAGATCCCGCCACACCATTATACTCCGCCTCGACGTCATTCATATCCATGATACTCGCCCTATTTGCGCTATATGTACCATTATCCACAAAACAGTCTTGTGCTTTTTCTAACCTCGAGGCTTGATGGCGTAAGTTTTGCCCTTTTAAGCCGAGGTGACAATATCCTTTCTGCTCCCAAAGTTCTTTCATAACAATGATGTATCCTTTCTTTTTCCCGTTCGCATTACATAGTGGATCTTGTGAGGAAGTCAGCTCCTTGGCCCTTCTCTTACACTCTAGTAAGTCGTTATTCATCCGGTCTGACCATTTTATCTTCGGTTTTCTCGACATTTTGGCTCCAAGGAGCAGCACCGCGGCAGCACTGTGGCACAATCTAATCAAATTTTAATTTTTAATAATAATAATAATAATAATAATAATAATAATAATAACACGTTTAAACAGGATGACCATTTCAGTTATAAAAACTGCTATCAATATGGGTGTATAACATGTATGCATATACAACAGTTAAAGTATTGGTAGTAAGTAAGACCAGATAATTACTCTGTAAACACAATAAGCACTAACTCTTGAATGTACTTACTTTGTGATAGTTACTGCACAGTTCATAAAACCTGCCATGGACTGTAGTTACTCCATCAATGGTTTCTAGTACAGCTCTGGCTTGCTCCACTAGCGTCTACAAACAAAAGAGTGTTAGGTTGTACATGTAACAAGAGAGGACAGATTCAAGGTGAGTACAGATACTTTACAGTGTAGATCTACAGATGTATGCTCATGCTTTAAATGTGTAATTAAGATTAGCCCTGTGTTTTCACACAAAAGTGAGAGAGACAAAGTTGTGCTAAGTTTAATTAAATAGGAGATAAAGTAGACTAACTCGACTAAGTCATCTTTTTAGTTAAGAATGTGGTTTCGAACAGTGACTACACACACTCATAAAACATGTACAGTATATTTAAGCTTCTTGTCTCTGTACAACAAAATAACTATTTCCTTCAAGGTGATAACCTGAGATGAACTTACTTGAGTTTTCTGAGTTTCATTAACTTCACTTGCCAAAAAAAAAAAAAGAAAAATACCATATTTCCTCGAATAATAGCTGGGGGTGATTATTTCTTCTTTCGCATCAAAAGGGGGCGATTATTTGAGGGAGGCGATTATTTCAAATATCGCTCACTGGAAGTCGTGCCCTAAATATTTTGTTATATTATACCCATAAATAAAAAAAATTATCACATCAAATAAACTGAACATGGGCTTTTAAAGTGTTCCAAATTTGGTTCCTTGATTAATTTTCAGAGCCTGAATCATCACTGATCAGTTTTGCTGGATCAGATTCCACTTCAACTTGACAGAGAGGGGATAAAAGAAACAGAAGATGGCAAGAGGGGTTGGGGAGGGGGAATGCGATTATTTGAGGGAGGCCATTAATCGAGGGACGGCTATTATTCGAGGAAATATGGTAACCAAGAAAAATGGTTGTGTGCAGTAACAACACTGCTATTAAGTTAATATGAAGTACATGCAGAAAGCTGAGATTTGATTACATTTCCTGGGGAGCCACACAGCATACAAAATACATTGTACATGTTTTGAGAAAACTTAACAAAAAGGTACATTGTACTATGCAAACATGTAATTACTTACATGTAGACTATTAATTTATCCACAAGTATCAAAACCAAAACTTATAATTTATAATGCACTGTATGTACAAGAACCTTTGTTTCTTCCATGTTTCCTTGTTCGAGTTTAATATTACCAATGGCTGTCATGCAGAGCACTTCAGCTTCTACATCATTTTTTATCTGAAATAAAAGCACAATGTAAGAAAATATTCTTTTGGTAACTGATGTAAAGTTTCTCACTGAACATAAATGTACAAAATTAGATGGATGGCTGCTACATGTACATAGAGGATGTCAAAATGTGATACTTTTAGGGAGTGTGGCCAACCTCAAGAAAACAAAGGAAATGAAGAATCCATCTACATATAGGTTAAAAAATTTTAACCAGAATTTTTAAAGTTTCAATTGTACCTGAAAATTAAATTTTCTTTTCTTTTTTTTTTGAGTATGGTAATGTGCAAATGTACAGTGTAGAGTAATGAGTTTGAAACAAAAGAAAAATTAATAAATCTTAAACCAAGGATAAAATTGAATCACAACATAAATACACTTTACAATGTAAATCTCAGACTTGCAGTCAAGGGAAGTTATGTTAACTTTAACTTATGCTTAAAAAAATAGGCAACACAAGTGCAAACCTTCTCTTTTTCTCTCTCCAGGAACTCAAGAGCAGTTTCTGGTTCTAGAAATAAACATACATTTGTTTGCACCATAAATTAAAATTGCAACTGAAGTTACATTACAAATACTACATGTATTTCTATCAACTCTATCAACAGTTTAAAACAAATAGTAATTTATGTCACAGTCCAAATTTAACTTCAGGTAAATTTTGATTTAACCTAGGTTAACTCTCAGTTTCCTTTGTCTTCTAGCCCTAACAGACAATGGACATTGAGAGTCAACCTAGGTTTTTCTTTTTGTTAGTTCAATAACCACACAGCAGTTCAGTAAGCACACAACAGATCAATAACCATAACAGTAATAAATAATAAATAAATAAATGTGATGAAGGTGACATACAGTGATAATGAGTTATGACGGGGTTTTTCTTTTTGTTAGTTCAATAACCACACAGCAGTTCAATAAGTACATGTTGTAGTTCAATTTTGACCTCTGGTTTATTTTTTTCAAACCAGATCAATTTTTTTGAACCAGTTAGTTTTTTTTTAAACCAGTTTAATTTTTGTAAATCAGTTTTCAATCAACTGTCTGAAAAAGGGCCTCTAATTTTTGGGGTGTGGATAAAAAACAGGGGCTTGGCTTTTTAGGGGGGGTTCTAAGAAAAAGAACTAGATGCAAGAAGAATAAACAAGTGAATTTCCGCAACAGACTCTCATCCACCACCTCCGTCATAGTTTCTAACCCAACCATACTACCCCTCAGTTTCTTACCAACCACCACTGACATAGTAAACTTACCACTTACTTTACTCAGTAACAACTTCTTTCTTTTTGCTAACTCATTCTGTACTCACCAGGATTTGATCCTCCAACCTCCACATCTGTTGCCATCTGTTCTCACCATTAGGCCATGCTAGATTTCGTTGAATGGAGTGTCATATTTGTTGTTATTATAATTTATTGGTCTCAGACTCCCTTCTGCTCGGCCAACTTTATTATTAAAATATTCGTACACCCACACACATGTGCATTTGATGCAAATTCGGACTTACAATTTTGACAAGATGGCAGAAGCACGAACAGAAGAGAACTGCTGCGTTTTGAAAGAAATTTTTCACCAGAAATTGGATGATTTAAAAGCCAAACAGACCAAAAATGAATCTCTTATAACGTTGTTTATAGACGACCACTTTTTCGAGAAAGCAAAGACATATTTGAAACACCAAGCAGAAAAGTGCCTCGGACTAGATTCAACAGAAGAAGCCTGTTTACAAATGACCAAATGGGACATCAACACAATAACCCGAAAGAAGTGGTACTATGAAAACGATTCACTAGTAACGGAAGACAGAAAGAAAGTGGTACCCAAACGACAGCTTCATGAGATTTTAAGCCTTGCACACAGACGCATTAATCACCGAGGAAGACAGATAACAAGCAAATGGATAAAGAACAATTACAGCGAAGTAAACAGTAAGGTCATAAGCCTGTTCGTTGCTTCATGTCGTTTTCATGCTGAACAACAATCTATTACCAGTCGTGTCAAACAAGCGGAAAAACCTCTTCAGTCTCCGCGTTTTCTTTCTCTTCTGGAGATTGACTTAATGGATTCCAGAAACTGTCCATGTGACTGCAGAGAACCTCACACCTGGGCAATTAACATCATAGATCATCACACCAAATATGTTTACGTTTCACCACTTATAAACAAAAGTGCTGATTAGGTACTGAGAGTCGTCAAAATGTACTGTCACACACATGGTTTCCCAAAAACAATTCTCACTGACAATGGAAAGGAATTCAAGAACAAAAAAATGGAAACATTCTGCAACGAAAATGGGATCAAGCAAGGGCATGGCTCTCCACATACTCCTACAATGCAAGGTCTTGTGGAGAGAGCAAACAGATCATGGAAAGAAGATATGAGAGCGCTAATGGTTTCTACTAATAAAGAAACCAACAAATGGTGCCATTCTACCATGGAAGCTGCTTATGCAAGAAATATTGCCTACCACCGTGCTATCAAGCAGAGTCCTTATGAGGCAGTATATGGCATAAAGCCACACAGAGAGCAGCTTACCCCTTCATTGTTACTTGACCAGGAAACTGAAGTTGAAGCTCCAGTTACTACTAATGACTCGCATGAAAGTAGCCAATCCATAAGTGATGAACGGACAAAAAAGCGCAAATCTATCAGTGAAAATCAGGAAGATTACAACAACAGAATGATAAAACAAACACGTCAGAGTTCCAGAAGCAAATCTTTCAAAGTTGATGATATGGTCTCTATAAAGATTGATAAAGTTAATAAAAAAACACTCATGCATCCAAATATGCTAATGGGAAAAATTACTGCTACAGAAAATGGCCATGCCAAAGTCGTCACTCAATTTGGAGTAATCCAAGGTTACATTGCAACATCCAGGTTACAACCTTGTACAGCAACTGGTGTGAAATTAAATTATGACAAAGAAATTTCATTTTCAAGTGCTTGTAAAGAGGCACACAATTCAAATTGAACATTGAAGCATGTTTATTATGAACAGTCATCATGACAATATTACTACTTATTTAACATAATTATATCGAGTGACTTCAGTTCCTTCCCATTTTTGTATTACTTCTGTTACTTAAGAGTGAACAATAAAATGGTATGTGTTGCAAAAACAATAATGTTTCAGTATTTTTAAATCCCCCCAAAAATGAGTAGACTCATACAAACATTTCAAAGAAGAGTTTTGCTATAATATCTTCCTCAAACCTGGAAATATAACCTGAACATCAGTAATATTCTGCAATCACAGCTTTAAGGAGAGGACAGTGACATATCAAGCATGTACCATCATCCTGAACAGCAATGGATAGCCACAACAAAGATAATCCCTGCATTTACCCCTTCCCTCTCTCATTCTGGTTTCAGAGTAAAAATAGTCCCTAAGCAACTTGCATTGGTGACAAAGCATAGAGTACAACCTGTAGTATTAACCTGTATTATCCCTAACCCTCACCCTAACCCTAATCAGTAAAATAAGTGCTTAACCTTAATCAGTAAACCTTACATGAAAGCTAATCATTTGAATTAATGCTCTATGATAACTAAAATGAACACTTGCTAAAATGTGTTACACCTTAATATCACAAGCTACCTTATTTTACACAGAGTATAGATACAAATAAATGAGAATGAGTGGTGTGTTGAAAATTTTACACCAGTTCGAAAATTTCACACCAGTTTGAAAAATTTAAACCAGTTTAAAAAAAATCAAACCAAAGAAAAAAATTGAACTACAACATACACAACAGATCAATAACCATAACAGTAATTCAATTACGACACATCAGTTCATTGAGCGCAAACTACATACAACTGCGGGAAGAATAGCCACAAATACGTTAGTTATTTTTTAATAAGAACGCATAGCATTAAGTACATGGTAAATACTCATTTAGCTATGGTATGAGAACTAAATAGATAAATAGCTATGTTACATTGTTGTTAAGTTCTAACCTAGGTTAAAAAAAAACTTAACCTGAAATCAACTTTGACCTGTAACATTATTCTGTACTAATGTGCGTGATAATTTTGTTAACTACCTTTGATTTCCTTTATGACGTACAACACAATTTCCATGAGGGAGAGCATGTTTATTCTACAATAAAAAAAATATTGCAAAAAGAAAGTGTTTAGATTGACCACAGGGAAAATCTAAGCAGTAATATTGTAAGCATGAAACCCAATAAAGAACTTTCTTCTACATAATCATTTGTACATATACACTGTGTGTATGAGCTAAAAAAGACCTTCAAATACTTCCATATACATGTACAGTAAATTTAGTTGAAATTACCTGTGTTCAAAATCTGCGATGAAATTTTCAAACACCTACAAAAAGGAAGGAGAAAGTACTTTTACACCCTAGTAAAGATAGGTGACGTAGTGCAAAGCTGTAATCTAAATTATTTATACCATTTCACAAAATCCACAACACATCCACATGATTTTTAATTCACTTGTTACTCAGGTGAATATAGCCTGATTCTCAGACGTCCGAGGCCGTTCGCGGTGGGAAGTGAAAGGGACCACGAACGACCTCGGACGTCTGAGAATCAGGCTAAGGTGAATAAAGAGGACAAAGTATTTTGGACTCAGGGTGGAGTCCCTGTACATGTACAGCTTGTGATTCAAGCAAGCTGTAGCTCTCAAAAGTCATTCCAACTAGCCCAAAACAAAATTTTGGATTCAAGAGAAATTGATTACAGTTCTTCTGTAATTTGAATTCCCCAAAAAACTTCACTTGCCCACTGGGGAAGTTACATGTAAGGACAGCATTCACCAGCCTGACAGCAAAATCCACTAAACCCCAGTCTATGTGTACAGTGTATCTGACACTACTTTCTTTGCATACTAGATAAGTGAAGACCTCTTAAAAAACAATCATGTATGTGTTGTAGTTAATTTTGTCTCCGGTAATTTTTGTTTTTCTTTGTTTTTGAGTATGTTAATGTATGCTAATGATTTCAAGTTTAAACACAAGAAAAAAAAATCTATGTGAGATAAAGAATTAACTACAACATATATTTATACACTGTACATGTATGTTAATTTCAAGGAAACCCTTTGTATTTATCTTCTAGGGATATCGGATATGTACATGAACATGTCATTTTATGGCAAACAGTGTACAAGTCAATGGATTGCACAAGTGCTTAGAACAAAATTAATGTAAAACAATTCCCTCAATTTCCCTTTAAAACAGCCACCTTTTGTTCAAAACATTTTTCACAGCTGTACATGTATGTTTTCTTGACAATAATTACCTCAACAAGCCCTCCATTTTGAGCAAAGTAGTCATTCTTAACAAACTCAGTAAGTTTGAGAGTTAGCTGATGCCACAACCTGAAAGATATTTTACAGATTTTCATACAATAGAGTGTTTTCACTCACGTGGCGAGCATCTATGCAAATTTATTGAAACAAAAGAAAGAGTTTGCATAAGAAAAGAGTACAACTCCCAGAGGATTGGTTTGGGACACCAACATGGCCGTCGTTTCATTGTTTTGGGACACCAATATGGCCGCCGTGACGTCATGTGAAAACACGCTATAGGATTAAAAAAAACAGGTACAGGGTCCTTTGTTTAAAGGAAGTGTGAATACTGTAAAATTTTGAAAATATGCCCTGGGGATTTTATTTTTCAAAGGCCCTTTTTGAGGAGCTTATTTTTTTGGAGGGGCTTATATTCTGAAACTCCCCTTGGGGATGTAAATCTTTCTAAATCTCAGCCATTCAAGTACTTTGTCAATATGGACCAAGAATAAGGCAAACGCAAAAATTAATGTTACTGTATAGTTTTTACTTTGTTTTATTTTGAATTTGAGGACAATTTCCGAGTACAAGCCCTGGGGGGTTTGTATTTGGAGGGGCAATTTATCAGACAGTACTTTGTGTTACGAGTTTGGGGGGCCTATATTTAGAGGGATTCATACATGGAGTGGCTTATTTTCAGAATTTCACGGTATTCCAAATACCGTATTTATTTGGCTATAAGCCGAGACCCCAAACTTTGAACGTGTAGACTCGGCATAACGAGAACCAAAAATAAATCGAAAACACCCGGCTATAAGCCGAGACCCATTCATTATTACAAGACGGAATTGTTAACTACGGGAAAACCTACCATTTTCGAAAAAAATCACACTGATTGTCATAAATGAGGCTTAAAACTAACTGTGTTGTTACGGTAAGCGGCATCACCAGTCTACAAATCGAAATCTGTAAGTGTCTACCAAACAATCTCGTGTTCGCAATCGTTTATTTCAAGTCAAGTTGTCATCATGGCCAAGGCTCGTCGCACGTCATACAACCTCGCGTTTAAACTTAAAATAGTCGCCAAAGCAGAAGCTGTTGAAAATAACTCTGAAATCCCCAGAGAATATGGCATCAGTGAGTCCATGGTCCGTTGCTGAAGGAAAGATCAAGCGAACCTTTTTAACGGCGAGATTAAATTGTCAGCGAAACGGAAGACGATGGGATGCTTCATGCCGAAGTATCCGGAGCTCGATCAAAGAATACTGGAATGGTTTACAGAGCAGAGAAGCCAAGGTAAGTTTTCTGTCGAACAACAGAAACACGATCAAATCAATCAGCTGATTGCAGAGCGAATGTGAGTTGAATGTGTGACTCTCAAAACTATCGTGTATCATGTGACAACATATTGTGTATGAAAGATTCTCATTGGCCAGTTTTCACAAGCATCAAGACAAATTCATCACATCATCAAATTTTTATCCTTTTGATCGTTTAG
The DNA here is from genome assembly GCA_038088405.1 of Porites divaricata. NCBI lineage: Eukaryota > Metazoa > Cnidaria > Anthozoa > Scleractinia > Poritidae > Porites > Porites divaricata. Next base: position 13,934,705 of record JBBMOI010000002.1, read on the forward strand.
TAAGGTTCTCGCTTCGTTTCGCATAGGAATGCTGTTAGTGGATTGATGCTACGTCTAAAGGCAAAAGAATTCAGCGATGATCCTGAGTTTAAAGCGTCCCTTGGTGGGTACAAGAAATGGAAGCGCCGCCATTCCGTCAGCCTTCGCATCAAAACAGAAGATTTGGAGCAGCAAGAACTCACGTTCCATCGATTTGTAATCACATCCCGTCAGCGTCACGGTTATTCCCTATCAAGAATCTTTAACATGGACGAGACACCGATGCGGTTCGAACTACCATCCAGTTGCACTCTCGAATTCAGCAATGATTGCATATTGTGTTTCTTTACTTTAGCTCGGCTTATAAGTAAACATATCCCGATTTAGTGGAGTTTCCATGCGCTGGAAAAAATTTTTTTCAAAACTTTCGGCTATAAGCCGAGACCCCTCTAGAGCCCAAATTTTAATTGACTTCAGTTTAAATTCGTGTAAAAATCGCTCGGCTTATAGTCAAATAAATACGGTATGTACATGTAAGTGCACTTTGGCATATCTGTAAAGAGATCAAATCTACAGACATCTTTACAGACAGAAATTAATATTGATATTAAAGGGACACAGTCAGCTGATGCACATGCGCATTAGATACCATTTCTTAGCTGATTTGCATGTCACAAGACACGCATGAAACAAAAGTGTATCCGGAATACCCTAAACAAACCCTGTAGAGTTGAACTAGTTACAAGCCGAAATCATGATTATAGGCCCTAAGCCACATAAGAGCACTCATTTTTTTTATATATACACCATTGAGAATTCACCGGTGGATTTTTCCAGGGAAGGCCAAACATCGATGAATGCTTCCGAATTCGAACATCTAAAGAGGTGAGGAATTCCAAGAAGTCTGAATCATCGTTGAAGGTTCACGGTCGAGAAAGCTTGATTTTCCAAATATATGTAGCCTTTTTTTTATCGATTTTCCAAATATATAATATATAACGATTATTTCCTCGCCAATGTTACTGATTCATTTCTCTTGTTATTTTGGTAAACGAAGGCGATTTCTCCCGCAAGGCACTTACGCGTTTCTCACCTCTTCTGTTCATGTTCCTTTGAATACTGTTTTTAACCCAAATGTGATAAAATAATGTAATATGACGAGTAAAAGTTTACTCAAAAAGAGATTTTCAGTAAAAGATCGAGGATTGAATGAAACACTAGGCAGGATTGACGCGGATTTCTACATGTATCCGACGCATAGATTTGATTTCGGGTTGAGGTAAACGCTTTTCAAACCGGGCAAAAGTAGTGTCCAGGTAAGTGCGGTCGCATAGCTGACTGTGTCCCTTTAATATAGGCACTTCTCTATCTTGTACAGTGCATCTTGTCTCAAAGACACCAATTAATTTCTACAATTCCTACAACTGTACCACTGCAATAGGGACATCTCTATAATGTGGAAACTAAGGTGTGCCCCCCTGCTGAGAGCACCTACAGAAAACACAGGGCCACCCTGGTCCACTTTGAGAATAATTTGACTGTACATTTTTAAACTTATTTTTCCTATTATTGGTCACGAGCCTCTGCTACAGCAGAATATTGTAGGACCTTTCAGTAAAGAAAAGATAATATAAGATTATTTATTCATTGTCAAATACACAGGGAGTGGTTACAGAGTCTACAGAGCCATGGACTCATGTTAAAGTGATTGACAGTTAAAAACTAAGAATTAAGAAGGCTAAAAATCTAAAACAGAATAACTAGGATCAATGCTGCATACTGATATTTAGAAAAACTGATAAAAATACAAAGCTAATTGAAAATATATATAGAAAAATCCCTAAATATGACTTGAATATAATACTAAGAAAAAATGTACAGAATAGGCCATTTCCGAGTTCCAAAAAATCTCACTTTCAAAATGAGGCTAAGTGCGAAGCCATTGATATGAAAATGATTTTCAATTATTATGCAAATAAAACTCATTTTCACAACAAAGGTTTCGCACTTAGCCTCGTTTTGAAAGTGAGATTTTTTGGAACTCGGAAATGGCCTATTCAACTAATTAATTAACACAACCTGCAAGTATTGGCCCAACTAAATGCTATTAAAAACACTTTTTCCATATACAAAGAATTATTACATACATATAAGCTTTTTGCTTGGGCGACCTGCACACACTTGTCGCCTAGTGTGGACCGACCTTTATGTTACTTTATTCATATAGACTGTTGTTATTTCGATATGCGTTGCCTTTGAAGCCGAAGATTTCTTACGTGAAGTTTTCTCATTTGAAATGTTTTTGATAAGGAGGCCTGAGCTCACGCAGTTTACATGACTCTAGCTATAGTTCAGAGCAAGCTTACTATTATTATTAAAAGCTCAACGACTGTCAGTGTGGCAAATTCGTACGTCATTGCAATCGGCCTGCTCGATAACCACTACCAAACAGGCTATTAACGCAACTTCCAAAAATAATGAAGATCTGTGTAGTTACGTTTTTTTTAAACCCAAAAACGTGTCCTGTGACTCGTTTACTAGACCTTTTAAAGCAAGCAGACATGACTAAGCAATCCCAGTGAATCCAGCTGAGTTCATCAAACTGTCAGAAAATCGAACAAACCTCACCTTTTTTCGTATAACTCTCCTAGAGAAACCCAATCCGATGCTAAAGGTCCTCCTTCGCTCTGTTTTCTACTCAAAAATCCTTTTACATCCCTCATTTTGTGGGAAATATCTATTCAAGTTCATTCACAAAGAAATTTTTAAGATGGCGGCGATCGCGTGTTGCTTAATGAGCCCAACGTATTTCAGATCAGCGGTAAACGTAACAAATAGGGTAGGTATTTCGTATATGATTTCTATAGTGTACCGAGTACAAGCAGGAGTTTCCCGCCAAAAAGTGGGCAAGGTCGACGGGAACAAACTTCAGGAGGACTTCAGGATCGATTCATACAAGCGTTTGCACGCATATTTGACCACCAGTTTTCTTCATTGTTCTGCCCTTCGCTAAGCTTGAGAGGCAATAACCACAGTCTGAGCTTTGTGTAAAATAAGGTAAGAGAAGATTTCGGGCGATTTTCTTTCAAACTAGGAGCGGCTCCTGTTGAAACTGATTGAATATTTAGTCTTATTTAAACTTATTAAAGCTTTTTATCGTCCGAGATCTTACCAGATACTAAAAGCGTAATTATGTTGACGCGACGTTTGTTCTTTGCACATGAATTTGAAGCTCTTTAAGATAACCTCGATCAGGATTCGGAAAAAAATATATATGTCTTAAAGTTATTTGTACTACTTGAATATGGTTATTCTATCTCACAGAGAGAAACTTAAACGTCTTACAACCCATTTCAGCTTCTGCGATAACTGGAAATTAAAATGGAGAAAACTGTAGATAAACAACCCAAAAGAACAGCATTCATAAGACAACCAGGTAAGCTTATGTAATGACGCCGGAGACAACGCCAAAGTTTGGTCGATTTTGTTTACGTTGTTAATAGTTCTCGAGCTTGCTCCGAGTTTCTTTTCCCCAAAGGGCACCTGTTTTATCCCAACTCCTAAAAAAACAAAATTCTTTAATAATTTCTAATTGAAACCGACAGACGAAGAGTCAGCCAGTGAATGAGCTATCATTAGAAAAAAACAGTGATAAAAAATAACTTTAACGTTTATTATTTTCTTTTCTTATTTATTTAAAAAATGTATCCTGGTGCCAGGATGTATCTGCCAGAGTAAGCCATTTGTACTAAGCGGTCATGTGACATCGTTTTAATGAAAATGAAATTTGTATGATTTTGCCTTCCAAAAACGATTAGTGGGTCATATCTTAAACGAAATAATAGTGATTTGGTTTTTCAAACCCGCACCATTTTCTTAAAATGAGTAAGTTCGTAGCTGGTCACGTGACCAAAATGTGATCTTTAAAATTTATGAGTTACCTCTTTCTGAAGACAAATTTTGCACTTACACTTCAAGGAAAATGTTGAAAAGATAAGGTGGTAACGTCTACAGCACATCTGAGGGTAACTATCAAACGTTTAACAAGATTAAATAAGCAAAAAGTAGTTTTGGCCGCCATGTTGGAGGGCAAGAGTATGCCCAACATGGCGGCCAATACAAATCATAGTACTTTGTTGAAAAATTTAAGTGCATAAAATATCTCCCTTGAATGCGTTTCCCCTCTAATTTTGGGTGCAAGATAATTTTTGTCTGGTCTGTCAATTTTTGGTATCAGCAAGATTCCAACTCATTGTTTAAAGGAAACATTGGTCACGTGACCTCTTAGTGCAAGTGGCCTATTTACTGTTGCTCCTCGTCTGCGCTGTGTGCTCTTACATGTAGGTAGCGAGACTTGCTCATGTACATTTCGATTTTCACATAGTTGGCCATGGTAAACTTCGAATCGATTGTGAGTTCACTCAAGTTCTAATGGTTCATTATATCAAATTTAAATCCGACATTTTAGGATTCATGATAATGCGATTACACTTTGCTTTAAATTAGTTGAATCAAATTTCTTCTTCAAACAACAGTGCTTCATAAAAAAGAGAGGTCACGAGAATCAAACTGAGACAGGAAGCTTAATTTACTCGATATTTAAACAACCTCCACCATTAGCTAGGTACTTCTAATATAGGAAATGTACAGGGGCAAGAAATGAGAATTTAAATTTTGATACTATGGGTTTGAGGATTAATTGACTCCGCTGTTTCTCGTCACTTTTGCTGGTACGCTAGAGAGTCATTATAATTTTTTATTTCTTTCGTCATACGTATTCGAATCTAACCAACCTGGGATAAAGAATCTGATAGACCTTTTCACCTTATTTCTTTTCATCTTTTTATATGGACAAGTTCGGGAAAATCCAACAACACCACTGAAAAGAGCGCCTTAAAATTAATAAAATTACCAAGTTTGAAAGTGATTTGTTTGAAAGTTAATGGGGATACAGCTCCACAAAGTAGCGAAATTTTACAGGCGTTTGTATGGTGGGCCGAACAAATTTGTCTCCCAATGTACCATACAAACTTCTGTAAATTTCCGCTACTTTACAGAGCCCCTCTGCAATATCTTCGCTCGCTAAAGTCGTATCACTTTCAAATTTGGAAATTTTACTAAGCTCTTTTTAGTGGTGTCGACGGATTTTCCCTAACTGGTCCATATAAAAAGTTGAAAAAACCGTGAAAAGGTCTATTTTGGTTCTCCCTGACGAATCCCACCCTTAAGTACACATGCAGAATTGACATGGATGTAAAAAGACACTCTTAATCTTTTGTGCTGTCTTAATCAATTTCTTTTCATAGCTCGAGTGTTA